>JAMKCH010070391.1:0-55081 GCA_023653785.1 Ophioderma brevispina | reverse complement strand
GATTTTACTGATAAAGAAGTTGTGTGATGTGATGGTTATGTAGATGACACACAATTCATTTAAATAAATTGATAGGATGCAAATTCGGAAAATCAATGTAATTTCCTATCTAATGCCGCTTAGCTCCTCGAAGGCTGTGCACAGCGAGTTTGCAAGAAAGGCCCTTAAAACACCCCATTTTTAGTAACATTTTAAATTAAATATCGGCAACAATTGTCAATTTTGCTTATTCTTGGTACATGTTTCCTATTTGTTAATGTCTTTATAAGTACATTTTTAAAATTATCCCTGAAATAGCAAGCTGACATAATGAAGCGTTGCTGAATTTACAGTGTAGGGACATTTTTGTCGGGTCCCTTAGCCTTAGCGACCGACTATAGAAACCAACTGCTCTCAAAATTGCGAAGGGGTCTATTTCTATATCTGAAAGGTCTTTCATTAAATGTTTTTCTTATGAAAAGGATCTACGTACTAAGTCATTTTGGAGTTTTAGTGTTGGGTGTGTAATGCGATGCAATTTCAGGACAAAGAATAACATATTGCAGGTTTTTAAATGCCTTAGAACAAGATTTCTTTGATTTAGTCTCTGCCAAGACTGGCTGGGAAATGGGAGGAGTTGGTAAAACGTGCAGGGATAGATAAAGGGTGAGTTAACGCATAGAGTAAATATAAGTAAGAGAAAATGATAGGCCACGTAGAGTGTTAAAACTACGGGGAGCAAGAGGTATATGACAAGGTTGAAAGGCAAAAAATTGGAAGGGAATATTATTTAAGACGAAACTTAGGTAACATCTTTATTTTTGAAATGAAGGAAGGTGTATGGAACCTACATTATTATCAAGCTATGCTTGGTGATTCCTTCTAAACATTTTGCACCCAATGGGCGTTTTTTCATTTTCTTTATTTGAACTGGACAGGCGAGATTTACGTACCTCAAATTAAAGCTTTTAATTGGGATGCGTTTTTACATATTTATTCGCCCAATTGGGCGCATTTTCTATTTTCTTTATGTGAAATGACAGGAAGGGTAACTACATTCATTTATAGATTATAACTTGGGGATTCAGTTTTAACACATTTTGCGCCCAATTGGGCATTTTTTTATTTTCTTTATTGAAATGGGCCAGGAGTTTATGTACAATCAAATTAAAGCTCGATAACTTAGGGATGCAGTTTTTACAAAAAACATAATTTTGCACCCAATTGGGAGCCTTTCTATTTTCTTTATTTGGAAATGACAGGAAGGTGTAACCTACATTAAATTAAGGCTTATAACTTGGGGATTTCAGTTTTTAACACATTTCGCCCAATGGGGCGTTTTTTCTATTTTCTTTATTTGAAACAATTTCAGCAATTAATAATAATACCTTCTCACTCACTCACCACACATTCACTCACCCGCTCGCCGCTCACTTCTTTTTAACATACCCAAAAAATATTAAAAATAAGGCCTACGGGATCGAACAATGATAGTTTATTCTTGAGTTCGCCTCTTATCCGATTCGCCTACTCGGACTCTGTTGATTTTGGATGGTGGAATGTACACTTTACATTAAGTTGAAAACGGTAAAGTGGTTGAACAATTTACCATAGAATTGATTCTAATATCATGATTTGAACCATGACAAACTGTTACCATGATTCACTGAGATAAATGTGACTGGGGCGAGGAAAATCATCCAGATTCTGCTTAAGGATGTAAAGTTTAGGCGTTTTCACAACAATTTACCCTTGGGAAAGAAAGAAGGAAAAAAAAAAAAACAGACATTGATTAAATCTTTTTAAACTGATACGGTGAATATAAAATGTACAAAGAACGCACGTTTGCAATCTGGTAAAAGACAAACAATTTTACCATTAGCCTCATTGTAGTGTCACAGTTCTAAAACTTAGCATATAACAGGAAAACTGTGTCTGTGGCAAATGATGATCACAATGTAGGCAATGCGATGTAGGTTTTAAAAGTCCCGCCGTGAAATAGTTAAGCTCAAGGGCTTCTTAGCGGTAGGTTAATTCTGGAGCTTGAAAGACAATGAAAAAACATGGTCGTGAGTTCGAGCCTCTCTTATTCCTTTTTTTTTTTACTTTAATTTTTAAATTAGATTTTGTAAGAGGGTCATGCTCGAGGTCATGTCAAGGTGTAAGCTTTTGACTAGTTATTAAAGTTTAATCAATGCGGGTTGCCCTTTCGTTCTTATAGGCCCAAATTGCAACTAATTGAATATTTGTGACCTGTCCCTAAGCCGAGCAAGCTATTATGTAATCAAACACACGGAATCAAAGGAATGTTCTTGTGTTAATTGTGCAAAATTTGGTGTTTGTTAAGGCCGAATCAGAGATTCCTGAGGAGGGCCGCCCTCCAATTTCCAAAAAAAATGTGTTTTTTGAATGTACATAATGCTGGTACATATACTAATTCCACTGTGTGAAATTGCTAAGCTTAAATCGAAATTCCTTCATATAGAAAATCACAACTTTGTTATAAAATTCCGGATCCGGATTTTTATGATTTTTTTACAGTATCCTATGGGACGTAATACTACACATAATTGTTTACTGCATCCCCCCCCAAAGAAAAATCCAATCTTCCGATCTAAATTTCGGAATTGTTGTATTTGAGGTTACTATCTTAGTTATAGTTGGACATTTTCATATTACACCAAAAAAAAAATTTATTTCGAAATCCTCTGAGTCAGACTTTATATCTTTAATCCGTTTATTTTATGTCCAAAATTGGAATTTATATGATTTTTTTCGACTTCGCGCACACCAATCCGGGAAAAAATGGATAGAACATAATGCACGTCTCTTTGAAAAATTTCCCCCTCTCTCCTATCAATTGGTGAGCCACTCATGTAATAAAAATCCTGTCACTTCTCCCAACATTGAGATGATAGGGGTGGGGAAGGGTGTAGGTTTGAGAGACAGTTATCGTCGTCATTTAAAACATGCCATCAGTCAAAAAACAACTACGCAATCTTTAACAATGAGTGATTTAGTTGTTTTCTAACAACTTTTTTACCGGAATTGTATGTTAAATAAAGCTTTATAAATGGGGATTCAGTTGTAAACAACATTTGGCGCCTAATTGGGCATTTTTTCTATTTTCGTATTGAAAGACAGGAGGGAGTTTTATGTACATTCAATTAAAGCTCGTAACTTAGGGAGGAAGTTTTTACATATTTTGCCACCCAATTGGGGCGCCTTTTCTATTTCATTTATTTGAAATGCGACAGGTAGGTGTACCTCTGTTAAAATTAACTTAAACTTGGGGATGATTCGGTTTTAACACATTTTGCGCCCAATTGGGGTTTTTTCTATTTTCTTATTTGAAATGGCAGGAGAGTTTTAGTACATCAAATTAAAGCTCGTAACTTAGGGATGCAGTTTTTACCATATTTTGACCAATTGGGTGCCTTTTCTATTTTATTATTTGAATGACAGGAGGTGTTAGCTACATTAAATTAAGCTTGATAATTGGGATTCGTTTTAACACATTTTGCGCAATGGGGCATTTTTTCTATTTTCTTTATTTGAAATGAATGGAGAGTTTCACGTACATCAAATTAAAGCTAGTAAATTAAGGATGCTGCAGTTTGTTTGACATATTTTGCACCCAATTGGGCGGCCTTTTCTATTTTCTTTATTTGAAATGAATGAAGGTGTAACCTACGTTAAATTAAGCTTATAAAATGGGGGGGGATTCAGTTTTAACACATTTTGGCACAATTAGGCGTTTTTCTATTTCTATTTGAAATGACAGGAGAGTTTTTTTACATACATTAAATTAAAGCCGTAAGCTTGGGATGCAGTTTTTACCAATTTTGCACCCAATTAGGCGCTTTTATATGGTCTTATTTGAAATGACAGGAAGGTGTAACCTACGTAAATTAAAGCTTATAACTCGGGGAGGATTCAGTTTTAACACATTTTGTGCCCAATGGGGCGGTTTTTTTATTTCAGGAGAGTTTTTACGTACATCAAATTAAAGCTGTTAACTTAGGGGATGCGTCTTTTTACCATTTTGCGCCCAATTTTAACACTTTTTACGCCCAATTGGGCGCTTTTCTGTTTCTTTATTGAAATGGACAGGAGAATTTTACGTAACATCAAATTAAAGCTTTTAACTTAGGGATGCAATTTTTTTACATATTTTGCGCCCAATTGGCACCTTTTCTATTTTCTTTATTTGAAAAAATGACAGGAAGGTGTAACCTACGTTTAAAGCTTCCAAACTATGTGAGGTCAAGGTACATACCAAGGTCAAAGGTCAATGGGAGATCAAGTTGTACACAAGGTGATTGGTTCGATTGCAATCTTATACTCATGTATCAAACATCTTATTTTATACTTCTTTTTTATACATTTCGGTAATTAAAGTGCAACTTCAACTAGAAAACTCTACTCCTCTTAAATGCTGTTTAATGTTGTTCTTATTCTTGTAAAATTATGCCTGGCGACCCGGACACAGTTTTTTTAAATACTTGTTTTTCAAGAAACTGAATGCATGATGCATGTATGTTTGTAAATTTTATTTTTGCATAAACATATTAGGCCAAACGTTCAATAACACCAAGCCAAATACAAGGCGATTATAGCTAATTTACATCCCACCGACAGTGCACGTACAGCCTAATTAACTATTTTTCATGTATACGTATGTATACCCTAATTAACTATTTTTCTCGTCTAGGGCTTCTACTCATCCGTCACGTGCCGGTGCTTAGCCTTGATCATCAGCCCTCTTGCACCGTATCACGTCACGACACACACACTGCGCGTACTTTCTAATACCTCCGAATCTTAGTTCATCGCAGCCCTGGTTTCCTTGGCGGTGAATAACCAATGTTCATCTTCCTATGATTCGAGGCCGTTTGGCACTGTTATGACCATGTCTTTGGATTGTTTCTAGCAGGCAAGTGAAACGAATAACATTCTAAATTTGCATTTATTTCCTACTAGAGGCTACCATTCCAGTCTCCTGCTATCACCTCAGGTAAAAATTTGGCGCATTTTATGCCAGTTTACATGGCGGCCCATGGGAATCATCACCACAAAAATGGCGCTCTATAACTTTCCCGTACCGCAAATGACCGACTTATTAACAGCATGCATAGACAGCCCTATACAGCATATACTTAAAAAGTGCTATAACTTTTTTACGTATACTGCATATACAAGCGTATAATACCCTCCACTACACTGATCATGAGATCCTTAAATTATTGTAACTGGCCATTTCTCCCAAATTTGTTTTGTTTTTGCTTTAACAAGACTTCAGCAACATACCTATATTTTTCTTGTTAGAATTAATGCTGCTTAGCTAAGGGTAATGGGCAACCAATGGGCCTAAAAAAATCTCTGGCCTGAAAAAAATTTCTTACATTAGAAGCTTTATGAGTTCAGCTGCCTGCAGACAGTTCCCTACATAAAGCAATACACATTTCACTGAGTCTTTTGTGTGGCTAAGTTTTCTTGTGTTTCCTTGATCTTATTCTTCTTAGCTGTCAAAAACAGCCCAAGAAATTTATATGTATGTCTGATAAAACGGACAGAAATTACAGCCATTGGACTAGGGGGCAGCTTGATATGAGCATTCACTCATGCCATCAAATCACACGGGGGGGGGGGGTACTCAGTGGAAAGGGTTAGGCTCATATGTTGCCGCCGATATGGTCTCATTTCACGCCTTACTATACAATGGGTCGTTTTTCCCACCAGGCCTACTATAAAAATGGGTCACTTTTTGAGGTCATTGTCTACTATATATAAATGGGTCATTTTGTCGCAGTTACATCAAAAGGGTGATTTTCCGATTTTCGCTAAAATCACAGATGAAAATGTGGATTCCACGAGGATGGGAGCCCTCAATTTTCTATATAGATATGTTTATGCCTAAAATGCTTATCGGCCTACTAATCACTGGGTCAAATAGCGGAGCTTCAAGTTGATGTCCTTCAATAGACAAATTAAAACGTTGTTTTAAAATTCAGGATCCAGAATTTTTGCTATACACAGTACTTACTGTTATACCAGGGGTGTCCAACCTTTTTAATGCAAGGGCCACAATGGTTGAATCCACACCTACTGCCAGGCCGCAAACAAGTAATCGGGCTCTCAAGTTTGCTTATGACAAGTCTGGAAGAGGACGATATCTATACCAATATTTGCCCAAAAAGGGGACCCTAGCAATACCAGAGGGCAGATTTTGAGCAAAATTTAACTCCATTTTTGTCTTTTTGTTGACTTTGAAAAATTTGTCGGCTTCATTTTGAGGAAATTGGACTTAATTTCCACAATTTTTAGAAAAATTTGGTTTTAGATGATGGAAAGTTGACTAATTTTCCCAACAATGTTTAAAAAGGTTCGATTTCAAATGAGGAAATTGAAGAATTCAAATGACTCATTTTACAACTGCATTTTGATTTTTTGGAAGTACCTCGCGGCCGCATGAGAACTCTTAACAGGCCGCAAATGGCCCATGGGCCGCGGTTGGACACCCCTGTGTTATACTATACATAAACTGTTCTGCTTCCAAAAAACAAAAAACAAAAAAACCCATTCATCTCAACCTGGGAATTGAAAATTTAGGTGACTATCTTCAGTTCTTTCAGGTTTGACTATTTTAATTAATCCACAAAAAAGTTAATTTCAAATCTCTGAGCAGCCTTCAATTTTTTGGGGGGTGGGTTGAACAGCAAAAAAATAATAAAACACTGATAATTTATTGCATAAAAGGAAGGAAAAAAAATTGAAATTCATTTAATGTAAGTGTTTAGTCTTACTAACTATACTGCCAGAATTCAAAACAAATTGACAAACATTGATCATGGTGACTGGTTGTCATGGCAATACTAAACAATTGATTGAATTATTTGTAAATTATTTTAATTTTTCAGATACTTTAAATAAACATTAAAATAAACGTTCAAGAATTTGTAAATTTTTAACCAAAAATACAGCAGAAATTGTGTCAGAAGTCCCAAAGATGTGTTCAGAATGACTCATAAAACAATAACATACTAGTACATAAGAATTAAAAATAAGAAAACAAAAGATGTTCTGCTTTTTGGGCTTTATCGTTGGACACAAACTGTCGTAACACAGAACACGAAAATCCTATTTGAATCGAACCCTGGAAGCAATACAAGCTTATATTCAACTTGAATTTCAAATGATCAAAACAATTTGCCATATTAACCCTTTACAGCCCAAAAACCTAATAGCAGGCTCTCAATCATAAAATTAATGTCAAAATTTGTGTGGTGGTAAGCTTTTGGCACCTATTGACATCATCAATGATATATTATATAACTCTTGATGTGACTTGAAGTCAATAGAAAGTTAAACTGGGTATAAAGTTACTCAGCTGGTTACACAATAGGCAATACTATAAATGCAAGACAATGAAGTAGTTTGGATTTGTACACCAGTCACATTAGGTTAATGTCACATGATTGAAAGAGATATTTCTGAAATGACAATGCTATCACTTTCTATGCTTTAAATCTCTCTCTTTCGCTAGTTAAGAGCCGACTGTATATTTTGAAAACCACACACACACAGAACAGACTTGCCTAAAGCTATCTTGAGTGTAAATTAACGCCATAGTTGGCCAGTTGTGCATTGCATGTAATATTTTGTGAAGCCTGTTAATTGTTCTTAAGCTCTAATGAGGTAAATTAAAAAAATGAAGTGTCCATGAAGCAATTTATCATCAAAAGTTCTTTTCTCAGCAAGCAAATATTTCAAACATTAATGACCATTATGTACATGTAGTGAATGTTATAACATTTTTAAATGGCAAGTCTCAGAAAGGGTTGCTAAACATATTCCTTAAAACATATCAGTGAAAATCATTATTTTATTATTATTTTTTTAGGACACTACCCATGCCATCTTTCCCCGTCTTGACCACTCTCCCCACTGGAAACTTGAGATTTAGGCATACACCGGCCATTTCTTATGGTAGTATACCCCACAAGCTACCACCGAGTAGACATGTATTACCCCCCCTAGACTTACACTCGCCGGCCAGGATTTCCGTGTATTTTTGCCAGGCATAGACGGATTGTGTACACACAGCGGCTTTCTGCACTGTCGTGGAGTATCTTACTTGGTTACACTGGCTCTCATGCGCGCGGTAATTTCTCATGGCCATTTTTGTTTTTTTGATTTTTTGGCATATATTTGTATTTTTTTGTTACCAGTTCGTGATTAATGGTGGTTTTGATGATGCCCGATTTGATTTCGTAATGATTTTCCAAAAACGTTTCAAAAAAAAAATTTCTAACGAGCCCAAGTGTATAGCGCCTCATTTCATGAAATTTTCATCCACTCGCAAAATGGCGTCGTGGTAAACGCGGGGTAGCTACTTGGTATCTGCGTGTCTACTCCGGTACTGTCTACTTACTCAACATCCCCCTTCTCTCCACCTATTGGGCATCTACAGGGTAGCCATTGGGGTAAGGTAAAGCAAGTAGCCACGTTACTGTATCCTATATTGTGTACTTAGTAAGCCCTATCTTGCAGCTACCGCATCGCAATAAGCCAGTGTGTACTGTGCAAGTAGCTGCCGACTCCGGTAGACATGGTTGTAAGCTGCGTATAGGCTACCACGTGAGTAGAATCGGCCGTGTTAATTAGAAACATTGTAATGTACTATTTATGCCACCTGCAAAATATTTTGGCTGCTTCTTTCCTATAGAACCTTAAAAACACAACACGCTTTAATTTCATAAAGATGCATTAACCACAAATACCACAATGGTAGCCAGTGTGGTATTTCTAAGAACTGCATAACCCCACCAATATCATAATGGTAGCACAGTTTGGTATTTCATCTGACGGCATAACCACCAAATACCACAATTACAAAAAGAAAAAACCACAACAACAAACAACCACCAATACCACCAATCGGTAGCACAGTGTTGGTATTTCATATGACTGCATTAAACCACAAATACCACAATGTAGAAAAGTGTGGTATTTCTAAGACTGCTAACCACCAAAACACAATGGTAGCCAACCGTGTGGTATTTCATAAGAATGGCAATAACCCAAATACCACAATGTAGCACAGGGTGGTATTCATATGACTGATAACCACCAAAATACCCAATGGAGCCGTGTGGTCGTTCATATGACTGCATAACCACCAATCCCACATGGAGCACAGGTGGTATTTCATACGACTGATAACCACCAAATACAACAATGGTAGCCAGGGTGGATTTCATAAGACTGCATAACACCAATACCACAATGGTAGCACAGTGTGGTCTTGTGGGGTGTTGGTTGTTTATGGTTACTATGCTATACAGCAGCAAATCAGGAAGCCAGTACAACAATATGCGATGCAATGCTCGGAATTTTGATGCTGTCCAAGACACATCAAAATCGCAGTGCGGCATGTATGGATTTGTACCACTTTTGCTCACAGCAAGTAATATGTGCCAGTTATTATCCTATAAATCCATTTGTATTCCTTGAAATCATTTGTACAGTTGTAGTGCACTAATATTAATTATGGGCTCACTACTATGTCAGATTCAAAGAAAATACAGAAAACAATGTAGTTCTCGAACCCAATATAGTCACCATGAATGTTTTAATACTACATGCCCTTTTCCACATTTTCCTTGACATGAGATGATCCCTGATCTAGGATTAGACTTTGACATATCAGTTGATGAAGGTGCTTATACTGCATCTGTAACCCAGTGTAGTGCAATAATTATTGGATTGAAAGTGACATGTGGATTTTTTTGTGAGAATACAAAAAATTCTTTGATGGTTATAGACCACTACCGAGAACATTTTGAAGGTGTATTGGACAAACAAGTACAGAGAAAACCGCCAAACTTGTTTTAAAATTGTTGCTATCGTAATAATTCTATAGAAAACCATGTTTTGATTTTATGTCGGCATGACAGAAAATATAAAATCATCATCTGCATTCCATAAAGACGGCTATTCAATTCAGGTGGGATCTAATACATTGGTACAGCTTCCAAATATGCAAATAAAAAAAAACGGGTTTGAAAAAAATTGGCGGGTGCTTCTTTCTGGAAATTCCTAATGTCTCTTTAATGTTTTGACGATGGCACCAAAACGTGATGCAACTTTAACATCCAGACAGAGAGGTTAGAGACGGAAGGACAGGCAGACAGAATGAGTGTAGTGCCCTGACTAGTAGCGACACAATAACCCCAGGGCACCCTATATGTGGTTATTAACACATCTCAGAACTGACATTAAGACCATCATATTACAGAAAGTGTTAGTGCCTCCCTCCCAGATTTTAGCTAAACAAATGTTTATTGTGAGATAATATCGCCTTAGTAAACCAATTCCAGAAAAGGAGTTTAAGTTAAATCCGCTAAAATGCATCTAAACTTAAACTAAGTTACGGGGCTAGTTAAGAAGTGTTAAATGTGTGTTTTCGTCAAGTAAACGGTTCACTGCACTGCCCCAATTTGACAGCAGCAATGGCGCATATTTCACGCCAGTTGGTGAAGTACCCTAAACGCTACAGAAAGCCGCGATACACTTTGGGCGCTCAACCATTAAAAACACAATAAGATCATTGTACACTCATGTTAGCATGAGTTTAAATAATGACGATGTTACTCATGTATGTTAAAAACTTCTAAGTAAGCACTAAGTTTAAAATATTTAACGCATTTTGCTAAATCAATTTTAAATGATGCCGATTTTAAGCTAAGATCGCGTTAGTGAAAAAGTTTTTGGTATACGGCCAAAGCCAGTTAATCATGTTTTGTGATTTGCTGGGTAGTATTTCAGTGAAATTTGGACAAAAGGTTGCAGACCTACACATGAGAGAACTGTGGCCCAGAAGCTGAGTTTGGGGACTTTGAGCTCAAAATGTGAAGAAAAATAATGACTTGCTTAACCATGTTGTGGGTCTGTCAGTCAAGCGAAGTCCTGTCAATATAGAGAGCGAGCTGGGACCCAGGGCAAACATCATCGTTACCCTCACTACAGAAAGTTTGACACCTTTGAGAGTTAGTATGGGCCTTCTACATTCAATGCTTGGTATGTAGTAATCTCACAATGTGTGATCACATTTTTAATAGGGGTCAATTTAGTTTAACCGCGGGTCAAATTTTAAAAATCTCCAATCATGTGGAAATGTATGCCATATTGTCCGTCTAGTACTAAGGATTCAAAAACTGTATAGTTTGTACCATCTATGGACAATGGTTTGGAGTTATAGGAGTAAAAAAGGCTAAAATGGTATAAAAGGTCCAATTTCTATTTTACAGGGGTAAAAATCAGAAGTTGCTCAATTTTGGTAAAATTGAAAGAAGTTGTTCAGTTTGTACAATCTGCAATGCATAGTTACCATGTTAGGGAACAAAATAGGTCATAGGGCAACATACCCAATTGGTGTGACCTTCTTTGACCCTTTATATCAGGTGGCAAGTAAACATTTAACATAATCAAAACTACACCTTTTAGGAGTCCTCTACCTCAGGCAGATAATTTGCAAGTATTTAAAATATAATCAGAGTACTTTTAATGTGACCCCTGTACAAATGAGAGTGACTTTTTTTTTCCTTCTTCTTATGAACTGTGCTTGGTCTGGAGCGTGGATAATACATACAAAATATGAAACAAGACCCCAATCAACAACTTCAAATAATACAAAACGGAAATAAATTGCATTCAACAAATATGCAAAAATTAAACATTACTTGTACCCGCATCCCAAGACCACTGAGAATCATTAGATCTTCAAGTAATCTATAGTTAACAAAGTTAAAACGGGGGTTTATACATTATGATATCAAAGCAAAAGATGTCAAAAATCGAGATATACCCAATAACAATTTAATGATATTGTTGCCAGACGCCTAGTGATTTTCAAAAATTTTAATCAAACAAAAAAATAACACATTAAAACAAATTTTATTAATATTTAATAATATTTTAATTCTTTTTGAGACATTAAGGTAGGATTATTGCCTATATTATCCTAGCTCTATGATAAATGGAAATTTGGCATACTCAAATATAATTGAAGATCGGGTCGCTTACACCAAGAGAATTATAACATGGCGTAAATCACTGATCAGATTGCGTTCGAATTGACTTTACTCTGACTGCCATTCCGTGAAATCGAACCAGTAAGAAAAGAAACTGACGTTGGGCACTCTATGAAAAAGGGATAAAGGTTCCTTGTTTTCACACGAATGTACAAGATCGTTTCTCGACTATTCATCTTGTTGAATATTATATTCGTAGCTATAATTCTCTGAGTAAAGGTCTATATTGAAACCATCTGTATTTCGAATCTTCAAAATCTCTAAATTGTTACCACATATTCTTTCCCATTTTTGATCACTAATTTCAATATTCAATTCTATTTGACATTATCTCTTTAATATTAAAGCTGTGCATATTGTGTTCTAAGAGGGTATCATAAAATATACTACAACCTTTTTTATTCTAAGTAGCAGATCACATTGTTTGGTTTTAATGTGGGGCTGGTTAATTTTGTGATTTGTGTTTCCTTTCGCGGAGGGCCCAAGGCATCGCCAATGCTTTAGCTACCGTGGTATTCTAGGAAATTGGTTTTAATGTTAGATTTTCTTAAAGTCAGTGTATGACATGAATCCCCCTCTTTATGTCAGTAATTCATTAAACCAAAAGAAAGTCACATTTGCACCAATGTTTATAGTAAAACAAAATAAGGAATTTTTAATTTTATCATTCCACCAGAGATACTGTATAGCAATGGCGTAAAATTCTAAATTCTGATTATTTAATTGGACAAAACCCAGAGACACGAGTAAAAAACATCATACCAAAAAATGTTTTCAATTGACGTCTTTATTTTATCGAAACGGTTATGTGCAACGCAAATAATTTCTTTTCTTTCCAATTAGATGCATGTGAAGAGCTTAACACATTTTTCGCGTTTCCTAAAGAGATCGACGGATCCAGCTTACTTTAAGTGCATTGAGATGCATTCTATGTCGGGCAGTTGTTACTCCCCCCTGTTTGAATAAGTTGAGACATTTGGGACGTTTATTCGATCGGGCTTATTTTTCAAATGAATTATACAATTTCTATTACGTTTTTGATGTACTCACTAGAAGGGAATTT
This sequence comes from Ophioderma brevispina, assembly GCA_023653785.1. Taxonomy (NCBI): domain Eukaryota; kingdom Metazoa; phylum Echinodermata; class Ophiuroidea; order Amphilepidida; family Ophiodermatidae; genus Ophioderma; species Ophioderma brevispina. The sequence continues at coordinate 41,944 of JAMKCH010070391.1, read as the reverse complement.
TGGTACACAGTTGAGTGCCAAATAAATTAATCTGCTAACATACGTGATTTCACAACTGTGCCGTGACACGACAAGAACAGTTAAATTCGTTTTGACCAAATTAACAATCATATTAACCATGGATTAAAGCCTTTTGATAGTTAAATCTAAACATATCTGGTAGATCAGTACTAAAAGTAATCCCAACATATCAAAAGACGCCACTGAAATTCATTTCAGTTTTAAACTGTGAATATTGGTTTTGTCATAATCTATTGAACGATCTAAATTTGGATACAGTTTTTTTAACATTAATTTTTAGCCCTGACATATGGTTGAATTTATTAAAACTCTTCATAGTGCTTTCTAAGGATTCCAATGATCCATCAAGTATGACTGTGGTGTCATCAGCGTACTGAGAACTTTAAAGGACATATTAATCTAGTATAATCCCTAGGATTTTTGTGTTCTTATCATTAGCCACAATATTTCTACACACCATCCAAAAATTATACGGTGATAAGGGTCACCTTGTCTACAACCACACGAATGGGAAAAATTGTTTGGAAACATTACCATTTATAACCACTGAAGAATTGGCACCATTATACAATGTACTAAACCATTTTATGATATCAGACCAAATTAAAAGCTTTAGTGTGTTAAAATTAAAATCGTGTGAAAGCGTATCCAAATGCTTTCCGAAATCATTAGTAGGAGCATCCCGGAATTTGTGTACTTCTGTCATTTGATTAGATCATAAATAAGGCGAATATTTCACAATAAATCTACCAGCCACAAAACCTGGTATCTTCATTAATGACTAGTGGTAAACTGATTTAACCGATGGACTATACATGAGGAGACAAAGCTATATGATACATTTAACAAAAGAAAATTGGTCTCCAGTTACTTATATATTGAAGAGGTTTATCCCCTTTCAGGAGAAGAATAAAAGGACCTTGTTTTTGTGTAAGCGAAAGAGAATCCCTTTCAAAAACCTGCATTGACCGAACGACTAAGAAAGTGTGATATGTCTTGCCAGAAATGTTTAAACAATTCTACAGTAAAGCCATCCGGCCCAGGAGAGTATTGTTCTCTATTTTTAAGCCGAAGTTCATTTCCTCATAGGTAATTTTTCCTTCCCAATATATTTGCAAATCTTGCTGTTGAAATAGTTTCTGAAGGCAGAGATCAGACAAGTCTCTATCTTCACATCTATTGATTTCTTTATACAAATGGTATAGAAAGAAACACTCTTCAGTAATTTCTTCACTTTGAAGATAAGGTCGTGCCATCGGGCCTTTCTATTACATGTATTTGCTTGTTGATATAATTTCGCTTTTCTAAATTTAGAAAGAATTTAGATGGTTGCTCGCCTGCTCATCCACTTTGCTTTTGATCGTATTAAAGAATCCTGCGAGCTACCCTTTCCGCAGTTTCTAATTCTACTTGCACTCGGTTTAATTTTTTTTATCTTCTTGTACAGATTGACCTTTTTTAAACCATTTTTGTCATTTTTACCCTATAATCCAAACCAATGGTCGTAGGTTGTCACAAACTATACATTTTTGGATCTTATAGTTAGACGGACAATAGGCATACATTTCAACAGGATTGGACATTTTAAAAATTTGGAAACCCTTGTGTGTAACCTTAATTCCCCTAGTGAAAAAGTGATACTACAAAATTGAGAGTACTACACCTAGCTTGATGTAGAATGGTCCATACTAACTACTACCAAATGTGTCAAACCTTTTCTGTATGGGAGGTAAACGAATACTCCTTAAATAAGGCCCTATTATATTGGCTCCTCCTCTAATATTAACATCATTAAAATGATTAGGCATCAAATCACTTCTCACTCATCAACCATTTATATGTTAAGATTGGTTGGGTGAAAGGGTTCTGAGCAGGGGGAACTATCCCCCCCCCCCTTGTGGAGCCACTGCAACATAGGACTGAATTTTTGTATCACTCACTATTTTGACAACAAATCAATGAACCAATATACAAAGTTCGCTTAATATCCATAAGCTGTGTTCATATGTGGGCAAATATATGTATACATCTGTGTGGGTTGTGTGTGTGTCGTCTTTCTAAATCTACTTAATCAAAACACTAATACACTCAACTATGTAACAATATCCTGAATGTTTGTATGTGAACACAGGTTTTTCTGCCGTCTGCACTGCGGATCTCACAGTCAGATATCATCAGCACTGACCATACGGGGACCATACAGATTATAACAAATAAGAATCCCATCACCCCACAGTTCGATGACCCGCTAGCAATCTCATATGCAAATTTATGCGGGAATCTTCAATCTCAATGGATCTGGGGCTAAGTTGATACGCATTGATTTTGTTCGCCACGCCTTATTTGCCACTTCTGTGCTTGACTGAGGAATTCTCGTCTGTAAACCCACTCACACGCATGACCAAAAATTAACACCTCCTACAATTACATAAAAGAATTCACAACCTGGACTTTGCTGAATCAAAGTCAAGTCGTCTCAGGTTAAATGTCGTCTTGGTACGGTTTAACTTGTGTTTTCCACCTACATCTACTGATTTAACCAAGCTTGGATGCAAACTCAATGATGATTTGTACCCTTGTGAATCAGTAAATCCTATATCTTAGTGTAAAGGGTTAGGAATAGATGGGAAAGAGATGACATACAGGTCATTATTGTTTACCACTTCTAGTTCCATACTCTGAGGTGATACAGCTCTGAGATGCAAACTTGCTATGGGATTCAAAGTGAACTATGCCAAAGTCACCTTTGATATTCACCCCACAATCACTGAGATTAGGCTTTATGCAAAGAACTTCAATTGCATGTGGTCGGCCCTTTGCACACAAAGTTGTGCCTGAATCCTGATTTGAAATTTCTGTCAACATTCAGATTTGTTGTACAAACTTAGATGCAAACTATCTGGAAACAACACAAACATGTGATTGCCATGGACGTTCATGTTAAAGATGTCCATTGCTCTGATTTAAAAATGGGAAAACGATGCTGAATTTCACTGTTTTAGCGATTGATAGGGAGCGTGGTCAGTACGAAAATACCCACCTTTGAACAAAAATGGTTTATTTTTATTTTGTGTTGGTTAAACGCTCTAGGGGTTTAATAACTGTTACAAACCTAAACATTTATTCTTACAGTGTACGGGGTTGATTAATATGCCCAACTTTGGCTGCAATAGCTATTTTATGAAAAATAGGGAACAACCTGGTCTGAATGGCGATGGTAGTTAGAGGCCGCTTAAAACAGAGTGGTCCAAAAAAAGGTTTACATTTTTGTCTTAGACCCCGTAGGCCTACACACGGCAAAATGCTTATTTCGACGAAGATTTAGTTAATCTTGATTAGTTAATCAGCATGCGTACACACTACACTTAATTATTACAATTGCGTCCACACTAGCAGAAAACTAACAAAGATTGAAACAAGTGTGCCTACTGGAAATATGGCCTTGGTATGTAAACCAACACACATCACCTCTTAATTCAACGAAGTGTGCGTAAACACTAGTAAACCTCTTAATCGAAATAACCATTCCCTTAATTGAAAGAAGCTGATTTGCTTCGTTGAATTAAGCAAAATTAATCTTTGTTGAAACAAGGGAAGAGCGTACACACTATACTTGTCAAATTTTTAATCTTTGTTAACGCTTAGTTGAATTAAGAGATTTTGATAGTGTGTACGGGGTCTTAAAATTTCTCAAAAGTGGATGGACATATCAAATTCGTTTGAAGATATTTATGAACTACAATATCTTGTTAGAACCTGGTGAAAATAACATTGAAACCAAAGCTCAAGTAACAAAATGGCGGCTGTGTTTTTTTTTAAGAGCGCTAATTGTTTATTAAACCAAACATTCTAAACAAGTTGAAAATATTTTGAGGTTGAAGGTCGTTAAGGGGTCGTCAAATTTTCAAAATGCACCAATTGAGCTGAAATTTGACTGAAATGAACCTTATTACATTCTAAACATGTTAAAATACTTTTATTAAGGGGTCATAAAGGGGTTCACATGTCACATTTTCAAAATTACTCTGCTAAAAACTTCTACCTCGACTGTGCTCACATCTGTCTTCAGATCTAGTTCTTTCTGTCAACTTCCGGTCAAAATTTCAATTTGCTCTTTCTGCCACATACTTTCATCAATTTTAACAGGACTTGGACACAAACAACAATGACCATGACCACCGATGTGATCTGACTTGTTTGGGGTCAAAGTTCACATACAGGTCACAGGGCTTAAAAGGTTGTTTTCACCAAAAATGCTACTCCATCACTTTTACGACCGAAACTGGAATCCTTTTTGATTCCAAAACCGAAGCTCTTTTGGCCTGAAAGAAGACAGCAGACAAAATAGCTTTCAAGCTCCTGTGGTATCTAAAATATCAATTGAACCTGGTATACTGCACTGATCTACCAGCACTGGAGATCAAAATCAATTATAACTTCTGGCAATTTAACTACTGACCACACGTCTTTCCAGTGAACACAATATGTTGTCTCTAGTTAGGTTTTTTGAAGACCATATGATAGGCTACAGCATCTTACCGTATCCAATTAGATCTGACATAAATGACATTTTATGATGCAATCTTTATCCAATAGAAAAGTTCAATGTAAGCAACATCATCCATTTTTCTCTTGCATGCTGAAATAATGTACTTCCCTGCCAGGGAGAGAAATAAAATCATATTTTTTATCAGAAAATGGAGGATACTATACAGTACACTGTATGTTGGTGATGGCCTTTCCTATGAAACAAGGGAATTTTATATGCTGTAATTTGTTGGGCACCTTTAAAGGCACTATCAGTGATTTGCTAAATCGGAAAATAAAAAAAATCATAAAAAATCTGATTTTTGAATGTTTGCAGCAAGGATAGGTATCCTAACATACCCTACAAGTAGCAAGACCAAAAGCAACCTAATAAGAACAAAATCGGACATTTTAGTCATTACTGTCTGAACGGACACTTATTACTACACGTAATTGTATGGAAATTCATATCTTTGAACACTGCTCTTTTCTTCCTTTTCTCTCAATTTTCAGTTGGGAAAAATAACTTACAAGAATTCTACAGACTTATCCTTCACTTTTAAGCTATTTCTGCAAATTTTCAAATATTTTGACTCCCTTGGGTAATGGCATCTTAATTAATGGCATCATTCAGGCCTGCTACCAACAAAATACAAACCACAAATGTGAGTTTTCAAATTCAAGTCTCATCATCAATGCTCAGTGAATTTTTTTTCTGTCACAGGTTTAAATTTGGTTGTTATTCCACCTAATTTAGTTTAGCATGCAGTTTTATTATTCTTTGATGTTTGGAAAAATCATTTAGGAAATTATATCACTCGTGATTAAAAGTTAATAGGCATGAAAACCTGAATGCCAACAGGTTAAAAGGCTATTAGTTTGTCACAAGTTTTCTGATCTGGTACCCTATCATCTTAAAGGGGCATTTCATGATCCACAGCCTCGTTCCCCCCAACTTACCTCAAAAAAATTTGAAATTTTTATATTATCTGAACTGTCAGCCTGATGCACGTGTACCTAATCTTACGTGCACATTCGGTTGTATCTGTAAGAAATTCAAAATTTTTATATTTTCTGTCCATAAACGGACAGAAATTACAGCACAGTGGCCTATGGGACCGTGGGAAACAAGAAATTGCTCATAACACAAAACCGCAAGATCGGGATCAACTCAAATTTTGTGAATAAGCTTATGTTCTCAAGGATATCTAGTGACCATGTATAACAGAAGGTGCTGGAATCACGAAATTGCCACTTTTAAAGGGCCTTTGTGATCCCAGCCTCGTCCCCCCCCCCCCGACTTAACTAAACAATGTTAGATTTTTTAATAATATCATGAACCTGTTCGCCTTCGAATCCACGTGTGCCCCATCTTCCATGCAAACTAGCGGTCGCATCTGTAAGAATTAGCAATTTTGTATTTTTCTTGGTCCGTAATGGAACAGACATTATAGCACAGTAGCCTATGAGACCGTGGGAAACGAGCAATTGCTCATAACACAAAGACCGCAAGATAGGTATCAGTTCAAATTTTGAGAAGAAGCTTTTCTCAAGGATGTGTTTATCTAGTGATCAATGAATAAAACAGAAGGTGCTGAAATCGCAAAATGCACCTTAAGCACTGTATACACCTTCGGTAAGGTGAGGTTTAATATTGATCGATCATCGATGCTTCTTGGTAATTTAATTTTGTCACTGGCTTTTCTGAGAACCATTAAAGTATTTAAAAAAATGTAGCTTTATAGGAAAGGGATGCAGCCCATTACAAAATCACACACACACTCTCTTCATTAGTTCTCCTCTTTATAAACACACACACATAAACAGGTGGATACAGAATGTGAGACAGAAAGATATACATGTATAGGGGTCTACATGGGTTAAAAATCGAACACGCGCGACAGCAGCGCGACCCGGCCTTTCTTATCCCGCGAACCTTCGACACGCAGTCTCTTATCAAGCGACGGACATTTTCCAAAAATTACTGTTATCGTTCGACCCGCGACTTTTGGGGCGGAAGGGAAATAAAAACCGAACAGTACGATTAATAACTTCCGTAGTTGACACGCGGGACACCCAATTGTGGGAGGAAACAAACTTACAAGCGATAGTCTAAGGACGTACGAAAATACCTTCAAAACGCGATCTTCCCAGGCGGGCCCTGAGGAGTCTTTTAGTTTACTAATTCCTCAAGACAGTATCAGTAATACTGTGTTATAACATTTTTTTTAATAATCGGGTTAATAATTCATCTCTGTTAATGAAATTGTTGTATCAAATTCGGCACTTCCCGGCAGGCTCCAGCAGCCGCGACGGCCCGCCGCCATGATTTCTATTTTCAGTCATATGAAAATGACAAATTTGAGCAATAAACCACATTATCATTTAGGAAGTGTCAAAATCTAGGTTTGTATTTTTAAATGATTTTGTAAAAAATAATTGACTTATTTAAAATATTTACCCCTGTTTGTTTTTGTTTACCTTCTATAATTAACCTATGAATGATTGGATGTTCCAACATTCAATAAACGGCGGGTAAATCAGCCTGATGCAGAAAAAAAGTTTGTACAACCATTTTAATCGTGGCTATTTACTTAAGCCAATAATAATATGTGATTAAAAAAGTACTTTTGTGAATAGACCAAACAAAAAATAGAGATTTTAGATTCAACTCTGTTTTTGGTCATATTTTTTACAACTTGTATTACCTCTTTGATGGTGATAGGGATGGGGCATACCGCGACCGATAAATATGATGCAAAATTCTTTGGGAAAATCCCATCCGCTGCAAATTTGTCAACAAACCTCATTGCGAATGTCGCCGCGGGTTGGTCTTACTCGCATACGTCATTAACACCTATTAACTGCATTAGCATGTAAAATGACAGCAGGAAGAGAGTTCTACCGGCCAAACAAATGCAATTAGCAACACAAATCAATCCGGCAGCATTGAATAAGACAGTTATTTACAGATGTCTGCTAAACATTTCTGTATAAATATCAATTTTATTCGACGTATTTTTCAGCGCTTATAATATGCACACACTGAATTGTGGCACAAAAAACAAAACTTTAAATTGTTCAAAACGACAGCGGAATGTTAGTCTAAGGTTGTAGACATTATGTTTTCGTGCTTAGCACTTGATAACATCGCAAACTTGTTCGTTGCTCGTCCTTTTACACAAAGCCTTTTAAGGAAGGCTTAGGATCTAAAAATTGTCGGACTTATTCAAATTGTACCAAAATAGCTCCAAAGACTGGAGTGATTGATTATTTATTCATGCCATGCACACCGTTTTTTTAGACAGCGATGCAAGAGATTTCCTAAAACAGAGAGGTAATTTACGACTAAAACCGGTAGTTTCCGATAATGGTACAGGTGACGATGTGATAAAGTTAAATGTATTATTCACGGGGATTATGCCAATGGATTCTTAACTGTTCTCCACATGTTCAGCCAATTGGGGTAAATAATGCTAATTTATCATACTCTAAAAAACAGAGCGTTGCCAACAATTCGGCAATGCGCTCTTAAATGCGTATTTTTCCTGGGACCCAGTTGTAGGCAGAAGAAAAAAATCAACATGAGACAGGCGATGCCAATAAATGATCGACATCCGATGGCACACATTATAAAGATCGACACGTGACACGTTGAGCTGGGGAGAAAAATAAAAGGAACCGCGACACTCCCCCCCCCCCATGTGCGCTTAATCCGCGAAACGGCGAAAGCCTCGTGTTAATTTGGGAAACCATGTAGACCCCCTATGTATAGATATTAAAGGGGAACTATAACCTTGTTAATAGTGACAATTCTTGCCACTAATGTGTTTTATTTCATATTTCATGATATGGGCATCGTTTAAACCCAGAATTTTTGTTATCTTAAATGATGTAATGAGACAATTTATTTCTTAATGCTGAATGTCCTGTTCCCCCCCCAATTAATGCTGCAAAAAACAAATATTCAAATATTTTGTTTAGGTCTCTGAGACTCATTAAGGAGTCAGTAAATCTTCTACTTCAGGAATTAAAGTACCAGCATGTATGAGTAAACCCCCCATGTGTAGATGCTGCCATCTAATATCAGCAAAAAGTGACAAACAAAGTATGTATGCTTTCATAATGTAGTTCAAAATACAAATTCAAACAAAGTATCACCACCAGTATAAGTTCTTAAACATTGGAGTGACGGGTTAGCTATCAAAATAAAATTTAATCTTTAAATTATGGCGCATATAAAATATTACATCGTCGCCCATCACACTACAGTATATTTAAAAAAATTTTTTGGATTTAACAAAAATTTGGCCATTACTTTGTCAGTGTGCTGCCAAATCCACAATTGTCAAGAGGTGATCACCTAATGGAGTTTACTTATATGATTTTTTTTTTACTCAAACATAAACATATCTGTGTTTCACATACTATCTCAATATTTTGAAATTGCCATCCATTCACACATTTTATCTGGTGCTCTATTTTGCAATCATTAAAATAAAACAATTTCAAAAGAGAGGATCTATTTAATCGTATCATATTTTATACGCTATAACAAACATTTTTTCACATACTGATCTATTTTACATGCATTGAAAAAGAAATTAATTTGGGTCATAATTTAAATAGGTGTTATTTTCATTTTCAATACAGATTGTATTTGAGCTAAGCAAGTGAAGAGTGCCCCCACTTTTCCAAAAAATTGAGATTTTTGCACAGTGCATTGGTAACTGGCTAGTAAACTATATCTTTGAATGGTAAAGCTCGAAATGGTTATGCCATCGCCAAAAGAAGGAATTGTGTGATTAGGAATAGGATAGTTAATATTGTTTACCGATAATAATTCAGTGGCGGCTGGAAAGGTCTTCCAAAATATGATATAGCCAGGAATAGCACCATGTACGTGTATACCTACGCTCATCCATTAGTGTTCGGTGGTTCAGGCATGTACAGTAGAGGTCATTTTCGTGACGGGGTCTGATGTAGCACCCTTCTTTCACTGACAATGGATGGGCAGAAATTTGGTATTTCCAGTTCCGCCGGTGTTAAAATTACAATCAGGGGTCCCGATTCTAATTACAAACTCAGTTTTTTTCTTTATGACAAATATTGCACTCATGAGGATTGCCATTTGCAGATATAGTTACCCAAACAATTACACTCACCAAACTGTGCAAAAATCCTCCAAATTTTGAAACATTGGACATTTTCTTTATCAAAACATGTGACGTTATTGCTTGAATAAAAGGTATTGCACGAGAGATTTGGATGTAGCCCAAATATTGTGTATAATAGTAATTTCATACAGATTAGACCCCAATCGATTTCTTACCCTTGTAGATTTGGTTACAAAAAAATGCCACTTAAAAGAGAAGGAATAAATGTGATTTTGATTGCTTATATTTCAATATAAAACAAAAAATTTTAGGGTTTTTTTTTTTTTTTTTTTTTAAAAATGTTAAAATTTGAACATTCAAAATTTTTGTTCCCAAAAAACATTTCTCAGCTTAATCCTTTCGATGATGGATATTTTGATGAAATGGAAAAAAGCTTAACATCAGCAGCAAAAATACAGTAGTTTCGAAGTTTTTTAGGGACACCTGATAGTAAAACCCCATCTATCGTTGCAGCTTTAAAGGGCCATGGCCTGATCTCTAATAGCCTCATCCCAGGACTTCAGATTTACCGGGTTGGTCAATTTTGGTTTGTTCAGAGGAAAGTTACTACTTTTCTCAGTTACCCTGTGCAATATTAGGGCTAAAAAGAGTTTGATTGGGAAGTTATGAGTAACAAAAAATGTGCACCCATTTGGTCGACCAATATTATCTTTCACAGTATTTATTTTACAACAGGGGCTTACCAAAATAATGACATTTTAGTCCCATCAAAACAGATTGTTAAATACCAGTTGTGAAACTTTAGAGATGGGCTATGGGTCAGATCTTTCAATCAAAATTAAATTGGGACCAATCCCACTTTAAGAGGAAATAAATGTAGTTTTAAATTTCAGTTATGTAAAATTAAAACTTAATAATGTTCAAAATAAAAACTGTTTTCTTTTCTGCCTGCTTTCATGGTGTAGGCAGTAGATTGCCCCAGTAGATTTTCAATCGTAATTTTTCATCTAAAATTGGATCGATTGAGCCCAAATTTATTAGTCGAGCTACGAGTTGCAAAAAACATGATAATAAAATTAAAAAAAAAAAAAAAAAAAAAAAAAAAAAACCAATAAATTTTGGGCGTCGTAAATCATCTGATTTTATGTTATCATGTTCTTGGATCCGATATGTTAAACACTTGGACTTAAACAGTCGGTTCTCGAAACCACAAGTGTCGCCTGGTTGCGCGATTAATTGCTTTATGATGAAGTTTGGGAAATGAATGAATTTTTTAAAAAGAGAATGCACTGGAGAGAAGAGTTATTACAAAATGACCAAGTTTGACGTAAATCGGGCATAGTGTTTAGCAGCAGAGCATTTTTAAAAGTATAACGAATTGTCATGCAAAAATACATCGCTTAGTTGGACGCTATTGTCGTATGCCGTCGCAAGTTTGGGGAAATGGGTGTCAAGGTGACATGAGGTCACCAAGGTGAAATGAGTGGGTAGGGGTGGTAACCAAGGTCACATTGGGTCACAGAGGTCACAGGGTCACGGAGGTCACATTGGGTCACAAAAAGGTTCACATGGGGTCACACAGGTACATGAGGGTCACCCCAAGGGCACATGATGTTACCCTACCAGCCCCACCACACCCTTCCCCGATGGGCAACCCTTCCCTTCCCTGACAACCCCCAAGCACCCCCACCCACTCCCCTGTCGCATCCCCACCCCGCGCTCCCCCGGCACACAGATTTGGAATGGCCCCAAAAAGGTGAAATGAAGGCACCCAAGGTAGTATGAGGTCACCAAGGTCACATGAAGTCACCAGGTTAATTAAGGGTCACATGGGGTCACAAAGGTTTCACATGGCATCCAAGGTCAACGAAGTCACAAAGCTCCACAGATAATATGTGACCAAGGGTCACATGAGGTCACCCACCTCTCGCCGACAAACCCCCCACCCGTCCCCCTCGACACCCCACCCACCCCGAACCCACCCAGACGCACACCACCCGACCCCTCCAGACGGCCACCCCCACACCACGAACCAGAACCACCCGCCTCTTCTCCCACACCCACCCTGATCCGCCCAACCACCAACCCTCCTACCAACACCCCACCCTGCACCTCCAATATGATTCCCACACAAGATGGGATGGTATTGTAGTTTTCAGTAGCAAAGGAATTTTGCATATTCCGACTTGTACCATTTTCAGAGATTACAGCAATTATGCATATGAATGCTCATTTGCCATACAAAGCCGCAGTATCAGGAAAACTGTAAATGGCAAAGAAGATTGCGCACATAATGGGTTTTCGTGCAGGAAGGGAATTTGCCTCATCGATATACAGTTTCAAAAAATATAGCGATTACGCTGATTTTTGCATTATTAATTAGCAGGCATTGCACTATGTAATTTGCCTGAAGTATGCCCAACATCTAATCAGGTGAGGGAACTCTTTAACCCACTCTTCCACAAGGTTACATCATTATAGCCTTATGGACCTCCAGGTAACTTACACACAAGCTGTGGGGGAAAGGGTTATAATTTTGACCGGCCAAAATAGCTAAATTAATTAATATTATGAAATATGCCAAATATCGCAGCCAAAGGCTTTACACATAAATTTGGCACCGCACTCTATCACCCTACCAAGTGTGAAGGAAATCGGAGATTAGCGTTAGCCTGCAGAGCGTTTTAAAAAAGGTTACCGAGTCATACAGACGGACGGACATACGGACACCCCCAGACACACAGAAATTTGGACACAATCTCAGCCAAAGTGTGCAAAATCGGTTGAATCTTGACGAGCTAAAATGATGTTTGGCTTTGGGGGAGTTATGAGCGAAAGTGTACTCATTTTGGTATCGAACCAAGATTAGTTTTACACAGTACTCTATGGGGCTCACAATCACGATTCTAGATGGCAAATCAAACGGATGATATCGCCGCCCGAGAAATTTCACCAGAAAGATGGGTGTTTGGGTTAGGTGAAGGCCATTCTAGCAACATGAAAACTTTATATATTAATAGGACATCCCCTTTAAACTTCTTGTTTAATGTTGCCATTTTTTTTTTTCAGTGATGGTCAAAGAATTTCATGTGAAATTGCCACAATATAAATATGTTTGTGATTTTCAATACGAACAACAGCGAGAATAGGGGAGCCCCATTGTTTTTGAAACCCACTTGTTAGCATTTTGTAATTTTCCAGTACAACTGAATTACTGACTGAGGTAAAATTAACTTCTATCGGAAATTTAAAGTCAGTGCATAATGGGTCACTATGCCAACCACGAGAAAAGAAATAAAAATAAGCACAATCTATGTGGGGAATCTCTTGAAATGTGAATTGCCTGCACCACCCACGCATAGTAGTGAGTGTTAACCAAGCTACAGGGTAGCAGCTGGAAGATGGAGGCAATACGGTGCTTATTTGAATTGTTGTCTCATATCACATCACAAATTTAACTTGTATTTCAGACTTCCGCTAACGCCCACTAGGCCACCTGTGTTGACACCCACCCCCCCCCTCGCCCCGAGAAAGGACTAGTTCTCAAAGAGAATTAGGAACCTTTAATCATGCCTAGCGGATGCACGCAATACACTGTTCCTTTCAAAATACATCAGATTAAAGTTCTTTACTTCTGGGTTTGACATAAGTCGTGTCAACACGGAGGCTGAAAAAAACTCCGGAGTTTCAAAACTATGGAGTGTCGATCGGAGGTTTTGGCCAGTGTGGAAGCATTCGGAGGTTTAAACTCCGGATTTTCCAAGGGTCATAGCCGCGGTTTTATCCCCCAAAAAAACTAGGGGGTGAAACTCAAACTCCAATAAACACTCCGGAGTGTTTTGGGAGTGTCGTGCCGTGTGGACAGCTTCGGGGGGGATAGTGAGCGGAGGGACCTCGCAAGGTCATCTTCTTGACAAAATTCCGGTGTTGAATATTCACGCGCGAAAGTGCACGGTTCCGTTATGGTGGAACTTCGGTCTACACTCGAAATGCGAAGCGGAGGAGAATGGTCAGGGGAGTGATTTCAGAGTTCGACAATCGTGTGGGAGTAATTTGGAGTAAAGTAAAATAATTGGATTTAATGTCACCTCTGGAGTTTCAAACCTTTGGAATTTAGTGACGCGCATTGTGACATGGCTACTATTTAGAAATACCAGTTAGAAATAAGAATGATGATTCACTGGTATGGTATTGTACTCCATTACAAAGGTTTACACAATACGGTTAGAGAACACACATAGCATGCAAAGGGGTGGGGGTGGGGCAGGGGGACTCATATTTCATATTTACCACTTGCATAATTGTCATTCCTACAGGGTATTGAAAACAACAGCTACAACACAAGAAAATACTGCAAGTAAACTTGCATCATCCCCCTGGCAAGATGGCAGTTGTTGCTTATAATGCCTATATCACATCTGTTAGTGTCATTTATTATTACAAATTCAGAATAAAAGTACAAGGGACAATCGGCCCTTTCATGGCAAAAGGGCCACCCTGCAAAACCAATGCATTATGGGATACATTTTTCTTTTTAAATGTTGAGCCTAAGTAATGCTAAAAATATTTTTTTTAAATATGTATCCCATAATGCATTGTTTTTGCGGGACAACCCTTTCAAGGCAAAAGATGTAACTCGAGTTACGCCCTTTTGCCTTGAAAGGGCCGCAATGTGATGACAACTGATTTGGATTAGTTATTACACTGGCTACATCCTGTGCAAATTTTATGAAATTCCATTGTGGACAAATAGGATTTTTCTTACATATCTTGTTTAAACAAATCACTATGGAAAATGGGCATATAGAGGGCGCTATAACCTACAAATTATGACCAGATTCAAGATTTCTGATTTTTAGAGGGTATTAGTTCTTGCATGCCCCTACTTATTTCATGTGTCAAAATTGTGTTGCCACTGCTTAAAATTGTTTTAAAAATTTGCATGGGGTCAAACAGCTGTGACATGAAATAAGGTATTTCTCAAACCATTATTAGCCATCACCAGTCTTGTTATCTATGAGCATTCATGGGGGTTATAGCATCATCATCTAATAATAATGATCACAATAATAATGTATTTTGTATGCATAAATTATGCAAATTAGCTCATCAAAATAAACATCACTGCTGTCACATGTGCCTGATATCCTAGCTATTAGCTTGCAATTGGAGATCCAAGCCTCATAGCATTACTTTAATCTGTATGATATATTTTATAATTTTGCATAAATTACACAAATTATCCATTAAATATGCAATAAATGGCACCAGTAGCATATGTGTATAAAAGCCTTAGCATCCCAGCCTCATAATAGAACATACAATAAACCTAAAAAAATACAGTTTCCATTTTGTGCATAAATTATGCAAATTAGCTAATAGATGTATAGACCTCCAAATTTTATCTGGTTAAGAACTTCTCTTGCCCTCCTGCTATCCACAAAGTCTTGTCACTATAGAGCCTGCCTGCCTGCCTGCCTGTAGATGGCAAACTTTAAAAATCAAATATGACCTGAGGTTAGGGAGGAGTAACCACGATTTTTTTTTTTTTTTTTTTTTGGTCGTACAAAGAACTTCCTTCACAAGATCGGAGTAGAACCTTCACCAAACTGCGATTGTGGAGAGCCACAAACCATTAGCCACATCATAGATGACTGTGAGGTCTACAAGTCCCCAAGAGGAATTACAGGCCTGATCAACCTGGATGATGAAACTATCAGCTGGTTAAAGACGGATCTTCCACTGTGATTTTGGACTTGCACGAACGAACTATGGAAAATGGGCATATAGAGGGCGCTATAACCTACAAATTATGACCAGATTCAAGATTTCTGATTTTTAGAGGGTAATAGTTCTTGCATGCCCCTACTTATTTCATGTGTCAAAATTGTGTTGCCACTGCTTAAAATTGTTTTTAAAATTTGCATGGGGTCAAACAGCTGTGACATGAAATAAGGTATTTCTCAAACCATTATTAGCCATCACCAGTCTTGTTATCTATGAGCATTCATGGGGGTTATAGCATCATCATCTAATAATAATGATCAAAATAATAATGTATTTTGTATGCAAAAATTATGCAAATTAGCTCATCAAAATAAACATCACTGCTGTCACATGTGCCTGAAGTCCTAGCTATTAGCTTGCAATTGGAGATCCAAGCCTCATAGCATTACTTTAATCTGTACGATGTATTTTATAATTTTGCATAAATTACACAAATTATCCATTAAATATGCAATAAATGGCACCAGTAGCATATGTGTATAAAAGCCTTAGCATCCCAGCCTCATAATAGAACATACAATAAACCTAAAAAAATACAGTTTCCATTTTGTGCATAAATTATGCAAATTAGCTAATAGATGTATAGACCTCCAAATTTTATCTGGTTAAGAACTTCTCTTGCCCTCCTGCTATCCACAAAGTCTTGTCACTATAGAGCCTGCCTGCCTGCCTGCCTGTAGATGGCAAACTTTAAAAATCAAATATGACCTGAGGTTAGGGAGGAGTAACCACGATCATCCAAAGGTTCATTATTCCTAAATTTGCTATTCCGAGTTTCGCTATTCCAAATCTTAAAAGGGTTCACTTTCAGAATTTTAGAAAAAAAGGTTTGCTATTCCGAATATTGAAAACTATAAGGGCCAGTTGTGTAGCTGTCACTGTCAAAAGTCTAATAAAATTCATACAACCAATCAGCAGAATATGTGCAATACAACATACACAGTGTACGCAGTGTTGCAGACAGTTTTTTTAAAGTCTAACGAGAGAGAGATGCATGTCACCTTTTGAGCTCTTATGAATAATTGCCACCATTTGGTGAAAAGCTACCCAGCGATTGCATTAAAGTAGTTATCCTAGTAATCTCTACTTCAGCAATGGCCACATGTCACAATTAGGTGATTATCTGCAAGCTATAATCTGATCCAACCAAAACTGGGAAAGCATGGTAACTGTGTCAACAGGTAAAAATAACGTCACAAGATAATAAAAAATTAATTCTGTTATAAAATGCAATGAAAGCGAATGCAAGAGAGGCAACCATGCTTTTGTGCACCTGCCAAATAGAATCCTGGCAATTCTGCCGCAGGTGCCTCATGCCACAGTGTACTGCGTTAATAAGTAACCCATGTCTTGCTAATAACAGGCTCTTAATGAAATGATTAAGGAGAAGGGCATGAAATAAAACTGAAGGGAAATATATAGAAAGCCACTGTAAATTTAAGGACATGACAGGGGCGGCGCCAGGGTAAAATCATAGGAGGGGCGAAACATCATGGGGGGAAGTACAAAATTAACTCATATAGGTTAAAAAACCCTACTTTTTACGCAATTTATTGCTTAAATCCCATGGACCTAAAATATAAGCGAGACCCGCATATTCTGCCGAAACGGCGTAACCAAAATTGAGGTGCCCAAAAGTATTATAATGAGCAAACGCACTTCATTATCATAGTTTTGGGCACCACCATATTTGGTTTACATATCGTCATATTTGGAAAGTCCTTATGCATATTTATGAGACACACGAGTATTTTACGTTCGTCACACTTAGTGAGTGAAAACAACAACAACTGATGCCACATGCTATCTCACGGACTCAAATATCTCTTTTCCTAAGCAAAATTAACAGGGGTCATCGGGAGACTTTTTGTGCATTAGGGATGCAGGAATCTTTTTAGAAGCATGGTTTCTTCAATCGATTGGTTTTCGCATAATTATTGCAGAAAAATCGGCCGATCAGACAATGGAACACTGGGCAATGCTGGGGAAATGCAACTCTGATAACATAACGCGTGACGCACAGATTTTTTATATGCGTGTGTTGCGCCTCAACAGTGACGACACACGAGCGCTTACGGAGCAACAACCACGGCCCGCTGTGTGTGAGAGAAATCGGTTACGGGCTTGGGCTATTCCATAATACATGCGATTCACTTCTTCCTGTTATATTTCTATGCTTAAAACCCCTGTTTGTCCTGAATTTTGAAACTCTCAGGGAGGGCGGCCGCCCCTCCCTGCCACCCCCCTGGCGCCGCCCCTGGGACATGACAACTGTCATGACGACATTACTTTGCAGTGTCTTAATTTAACACATGCACATTAATTCAAGGGTCGCAATAGGATGGTTCTCAGTGCATATTTGTCTATTTTAAGTAAACTAAGCACATAAAATGCATTCATAACTACTCAATGATCACTTTAAAGTTATAAGGAAAAAAAGTACATTCCTCTGAAAGAAATCTCTTACTTTTAAACAAATTCTGAGCATATTTGGTGAATACTGACAAAATGACAGGCCAAACAGATAGACAGACAGAGTGCCAGAGACACACACAACAGGCACCAGACTGAGTGACAACAGATAGATACACAGACAAATGACTTGCACATGCATCTATGCACTGTGATGCTTTCTCTACATGGTCAGATTTTTACTCTTGTGTATATACATGCTTGCTATAAATAATGTCATAGATCATAGGTGAAAATCCTGAGAAGGATGGAGGTCCATACCCTAGCTCTCCCCTCCCCCCAAACTAAAGAAATTTGTACCTTTGCAACAGATACAGCTTGACTCGGTCAAGTCATTTGGGGGACACTTGGTTCAGCAATGTGTAAAGGAGCAAAGGCTACCATATTTTGACTTTAGAGCTCCTGGCAAGCCTGTGGAAGGGTGGGGCACTCCACTTTGGATTTATCCCGGGGATTTATAGGGGCTATTGGCCTATTTGAATCCCCAAACAGGCATATGCTTTTAACCACCTTTTTGCTTGAATAGAAACACATTGTATGTCAATTGGGTAAGGCCCTGTCTACTTGAAGTAGCTTTACTACCTCAAAGAAACCAGCCATGGATATGTTATTATCATTAAATAATTCATCAGATTTACATAGAAGCACTTACTTCATTGATCCATCTAATATAATCTGATGATATACTATATTAATCAGGAGGTGTGTTTGCTCACAGAAAGAAATAATAGCTGCGGGCACATTGATATGATTAATAATAACTGAGTAAACATCAAAATTGATCATGATTTTGCTTGATGAAGTAAGAAATTAACTAATTTTTATGCACTATTTTCAGAAGAAGTGCAGTTTGCTTGGTTAATCATGCTTATAGTAGCATGGCTGA
The DNA here is from genome assembly GCA_023653785.1 of Ophioderma brevispina. NCBI lineage: Eukaryota > Metazoa > Echinodermata > Ophiuroidea > Amphilepidida > Ophiodermatidae > Ophioderma > Ophioderma brevispina. The sequence continues at coordinate 23,134 of JAMKCH010070391.1, read as the reverse complement.
ATTTTAGCAGTCTGACTGCAAAATCGCCAAATGTTCACTTAATTAAAGGCACAATCAGAATTTCTGTTGTATAATGGTACCTCTTTGCTTATTGATCAATTACATCTTTCCTGTAGTTAATTATTTCTTGGACACGGTATAAGTACATTTTGTGTGACATGCAATCTGATGGTGTGTTGCTTTGGCAGAGAAGCAAGCGTACTAAGCAACCTGTCCAAGAAATTATGAACCATGCAGAGTATAAATAAAATAATTTCAGTCAAATTATGACAGTTAATAACACAAATAACTGATGATATTGTTAATGACTACGACAGCAGCAACTGCTCCCAATTGAATAGTTATGAATGCATTGATTCTAAATTTGACTACATTGCTCACAAAAGCAAAATTGGCAATATGTACATGGATGATCATCAGTATCTTTGTGGGCAGATTTTGATTTTATCACATTTTACTCACTTTAGCATTCATATTGTTTATTAGCAATTGTTAAAAAATGTCAAACCTGAAATTTGAATGACTGAAATTGATTCCCCCCACCATTAATTGGGCATTTTGTGATCCACAACTTTGTCCCCCGACTTACCTAAAAAAGTTAAGATTTTTATATCTGAACCTATAACATTGGCAATCCATCTTACGTGCAAATTTGGTCGTATCTGTAAGAAATTCACCAGTTGTGTATTTTCTCTCTGTAAATGAACAGAAATTACAGCATAGTGGCCTATGGGATGGTGGGAAATAAGCATTTGCTCATAACACAAAACCAACTAAAATTATGTGAATAAGCTTTTCTCAAGGATATCAAGTGAACAACGAATAAAACAGAAGGTGCTGGAATCACAAAATACACCTTTAATTGACATTTCTATAAAATATAGGTTTTAATTCATATGTAACTCGCTGTCTGTAGAATCTAATTATCTCATTATTTTTCTTTTCCAATTAGCTGACCATTAAATAACCTTTGCGTGGTGACCTGATATGGTTGTATTTCAAGGAGTACACAGGCAGCTTGTACAATACAATAATTAAGGACTAGTGTCAATTTCTTGAGCCAGGTGGTACTTTATTTGCTTTAGTTCCATTTGCAGCGGTTGAAAAGCTAGTGTATCATATATTGCCCTGCTTACTGTGTACTGCATGTTAACACCTTACATGCTGTCATTATAGTTGCAAGTTACTTAAGTAATATTCTGTTAATTCCCTAAATTCATACTTTCATTTAAAATGATACCCTATCCCAAAGCTTCCTAAGTTAGCACTTCACATTGATTTGTATTGTTGTACATTGACCAACCCAACCAAACAAATTAGCTCTTTGTACAATCAGACCTTTTCTGCCTGTTCATTACCTTATTTTGTTTCCCAGGTAACATATGCTGATGCTAAATTATTTCCCCACAATGTTTACATTCTTCATTCTAGCCAACTATTCATTTTCTTGTATATTTTCACATCGTTCCCCTTGAGAGCAAGACTAACCTTTCAAAAGGAAGTGGCAATATTAATATGGTTTTAAAAATCACCATGGCAACAATAAAATCAAGTTATTAGAAAAGAACTGCTATCAAGAAAAAATCTTTGTAATCTAGCACGATGGACATTCTAAATTGAAGTTCTATGACATATTGTGTAACATTTAAGGGTCTTACTCCCCCAGTGGTAGAGTTATTTTCTCATTTTGAGACCTAACAATACTAATTATCCATAATTAGCCTTTATAGTTGTGATCTGCTTGCTGCAATTTTTCATATATCAAGCATTGAAAGGCTTAATAATATACTTGCACAGAATCTCCATCGTACAATGGTTCACAATACTATCAGTTCCAAACTGCTACTATAGAGAAGTGATCGCAACACGACACAAATTATGCATACACTGTTAAAACAGGTATTAAAAAACAACATATTAAAAGTTGATTTATTAAAAATCACACAACATTGCATAAAAATTAGGAGTTGATTAAAAGTGGCATTTAATATAGCGTTGGTTAAAGATTGAAACATGTTTTTTGGTGATTAAATATATTAATGTTATAATGATTTTTCTTAACCAACAACAAATTAAAAATACACTTCCCGCCAAAAGAAACATGTCTGAAATATTCTTGTTAAATTTTCAATTGTGGATTAAATCTTAATCAGTGTTGGTAAAATAATATATTTTGCACAATGTTTACTAACATATTAGTCACGACTAATTTGAAAGCGTCGTCGTCATCCAGCAAAATCAAACGTGGCCGATTTCGAGAGAGTGACGGCGATGCTTGAGGATTAATTCAGGGATATGAGTTAAGGCAATTGCCTATTTAACTTCAGACTTTCTTGATCAGTTTCAGGCTTGCTTATCAAGGTTTTGCTTGCACAACTGTATTGGAGACTTATATTTTGGGGCATTTTTAAGCTCTCTGTGTCAGACTCGGGTTTTCAGCCCTGAAAATTTGACAGGATTGCATAGTCTAGTGTCACAGTCAAGACTTCAATGAGAACACAGGAAATGAGGGATTATATGCCTGACTGGAAAAAGCTCTACATAATCCCTCATTGAAGTATTGACACTAGACTAAACTAGACTATTCAAACTAGTTCTGTGCAATATTATATGGAGGAATAACACAACAAATAATTAAAAATATTAACCAAGAATGATTTAGTTTTAATGATAATAACCAACAAATGGTTAAAATTTTAACCAACAACCTGGTTTTAGTTAACCAACATTGTATAGAACTATATCCACTGATTTATATTTGAAATAATATACAAATATATGCTGACATCAGAGTCTCTGGTTAAAACTATATGGTCCTGAGGTGACTACATTAATGCTATTTTGCTGAGGGCCCTTCTTGAGATAACATTCGATGTCAGAGGAACTGTACTTAACTGGTTTATTTCTTATGTATCTGAGCGGTTTCAATCAGTCATCGTAAAAGGCCGTGTTTCAGATCCGGGCCCTCTACTATTGTGGGTGTACCACAGAGCTCCGTTCTAGGACCCAGTTTTGTCATAATTTTTCTTTACCCATTTCTGAGTATTAGTCAGCACAATTGCGCTTTTCACAAAGTATGCTGATGATACCGAATGTCTCAATGTGGCACTCCTATTCTAATTTTGCGTCAATAAGTTGTCTTCGTTCAGGAATGTATTGCATGACTATGTGCGTTGGATGGACAGTAATAAGCTCATGACTTAACACAGATAAGACTGACGGGTATGACCGTGGTTACTACTTCACGCATTCATCAAGTGGAGAGGAGAGTGATACCATCCAAATTTCTAATCACTGTATCGGTGTAAGAAATCAGGTGTTAGGACCTCGGTTCGTGAGATGGACCTCAAACGTTATCTATGCCTGATCATGTCAGTGTGGTTTGTCGCTCAGCAGTTTTACTCCCCGAGAGCGTATTGGATGTAGACGCCCTCCTTAACTACTTGTCTAAAAAAAAACGATTTTTGAGATATTGATTTCTTGTTGCAAACTCAGTCTTGATGGTATGCATGATGATCAAATCGCCGCCTTCAAAGGAGTTCAAAACTGTGCGCTCGTATTATTGTTGAAAGAGTGTTAGAAAGAAGAAGAAGCATGAGCCCAATATTACTCCCATTCTATCAAGCTTCACTTGCTGCCCATGACAGCTCGGGAAACAACCGAAAAGGGATTAAGCGAGTCCCCGTGTCGGGACGCTAATAAAAAGCCCAAATGGGCTTTTATACAATACTGCGCAAGCGCAGATCAGGTACTTTTCGCACAGGCAGGGGCCATTTTGGTAAAGGTCACACCAACCTGTCGTTTTTGCAGCCGTTTTAAAGAGATGATCTAATAAATCACAATGGTAAATTAAGTTGGAGAATAACGTCTGGAAATAGAAGTCTATGATTATTGAGTGAAAGAGATATCAACAATACACCGGTTTCCAGCACACATAGATGGTCGAGGCCTGGGTGCATGTTACACTGAATTAAGCCTGTTGGGCACGGGGAAGTCTCCCCGTCAGATTGTAAAAAAAAGCGGATAGAATGTGTACAAATACGGTACGTGTATGGAATCATTGATCAATATATGTAGATTACCTTGACTACAAAAAAAAACCCGTACAGAAAGAAGGGCGATGGATGTTTTATGTTATTTTCATATCTCCCATAGAACGATTTATCATGCCTTTTCACGGACGTGATTGTATCTACGCTACGGTATACAACCCCGGCATTCAACCGTGCCTGTGGATAGCGGTAAGGTTATAGGTCTAAATCGTCTTGGTTAGTATGAACTGTCGTGGTTATACATACTATGATGAACTTTAGTGTGTTTCTTAGGCTTCGTACGGTGAGTGGGAGCACTACACAAATGCCTGTCAGGACTGGTGTACTATGAAAGTGGTATATAGTCGTGGATTCGGGAAACGAAGCCTTGCTCGCGTATTTGTACGTTGCTCAATGTACAAACGTAGTACGCGCGATATTTTGTATTTAATTACCTCAATTATCACCATGATCATGTCCTAGAGGTTTAACATTTTCCAGGATTTAAGCCTGTTTTATGTATAGTATGCAATCAGTTAGCATGGTATGGCGATAGACCAACACTCTTATTGCCCTACGTACATGCGACTGGCTTGAAGAATAATCTCCTTCAGTTGAAATCATAAAAAATTTTTGTGGTAATAACACAAAATTTAGACATAAGAATTTAAAATGGCACAACTGATCAGTTCAATAATACTACAGAAAGTATTCTCTAATAGAATGAGCCCCTATACACCCATTTTGATCCCTATAGACTTTGAATTTGAAATTCCAGTCGAGAGGGGATTGACCAATCACTACCAGATTTTTGACATTTCAATTTCTAGGAAGGCCCAATTGGCTTTCGTAGAGTCCCGAACGGGACTCGCTTCAAATCCCGTTCGGGTTCTTGCCCAACTGGATGATTCTGGAATCTCAATATAATGGGCTGTTTGGCATCCGCATATTTTGATGGTACTCTGCCAGTATACCGGTCGACCGTTTTGTGTAGCATCAACCTCCTGTGTTCTTGATCGTCCACCGAAAAACTGCTCAAATTCTCTAGTTAGCCTTAGGAGAGCCGGTGAACGCTCGTTTCTTTTTGCGTCCCTGGTCGTTTGGAATTCACTTCCAACACCCTGCCAATATCCCCACGCTCTCTCAATTGAAAAAAAGTTGAAACTCTCTCTTTAATCAAGATTTCACATGCACAATTTATGTTTTTTTTGTGTGTTATTTATTCATTTACTGTTCCTCTGAGTTCCTTCGAAGATTTTGCGCCACTTATAAGAACATTTATTATTATTATTATTATTATTTATTACACATGGCTTTAGAACTTCTACACCCATTGCTTTTTTACAAGAAGGCAACTCTTTACAACTACATTTACTACACCCATTGCTTTTTTGTTTAAGGCAACATTCAACTACAATTTACTACACCCATTGCTTTACCACTTGCTGTACAATGTACCCATTGCTTACCAAGGCAACATGTACAACTATGATTTACTACACCCATTGCTTTAACTACTACACCCCTTGCTTTAGCAACCTTACTACACCCATTGCTTTACAATGCACATGTACACTATATTTACTATGCCTATGCTTTCCAACTTTCTACACTCATTGCTTTACAAGAAGGCAACATGTACAATTATATTTCTAAACCCATTGCTTTACAACTTACTATACCATTGCTTTACAGAAGGAGCTACATGACAACTACAATTTACTATACCATTCTTACAACTTACCACACCCATTGCTTTACACCGAGGCAAACATGTACAGCCTACATTTACTAACACACACATTTTTGTACAACTTACTATACCCATGCTGACAAGGCAACATGTACAACTACAATTCACTATGTCCATTGCTTTACCAACTTACCACACCCATTGCTTTACAAGAAAGCAACATGTACAGCTACGATTTACTACACCCATTGCTTTACAACTTACACACCCATTGCTTTACAATGTGGCAAGATTACATCTCTTGCCATCTGTAGAAATGGCAGTTTGTACAACTAGAATAAAGCACGGTGGAATAAAGTACATGTAAATCAGTGGGTACAGTTGTCTGTTTTTATTGTGGGCCGCCAGCTATAGCTGGCAGGACCAACCCCTTAGCAATTCCGTTTGGTGACGTGTGTAGTGGTGTATGTGTGTGTGGAATGGTGTGTGTGGAATGTTTGTGTGTGTATGTTTGTGGCACAAATTTTTACTTTTTTTTTTTAAATTGACCTCAATTGAAAAGTTTAACTTCAATTGGAACCAAACTTTGTCATAGGTGCACCATGCGATCCTTCATATGTTGATGAGGTCAAAGGTCATGTTGAAAGGTCAAAGGTCATGTGAGTCAAGTTGAAAAATGGGCTTAAAATGTAAAATGATCTAAATTGAAAACTTGAAGTCAATTGGAACCAAACTTTGTCATAGGTGCACCATGCGATCCTTCATAGTTGAGAGATCAAATGTCATTGGCCAGGGTCAAAGGTCTGGGGCGGCCCACAGCTTAATCTTCTTTGAATATAGCGAGCGCGAAAGCCGAGAACCGCGAAATTCTAGTTTCATCAAATATAAAAAAAATCCTAATGTTACAAAGAGCGAATGGCCTGGCGAGACTGTTAAAATTTAGTAGGAAGATACATGTTCCTATCAATAGCTTTACATGTAGTTTATAGTCAGCTCCAAGTTCCCTCTTTGTAAAGCAAATTTCAATTCATCTCATTTACATGTGTTTACCATGAATTGTGTTTATGTTTCAGGGTTATCATAATGCTTTGGCAGAACTGAGTTTGTTTTTGTGTGAACATGACACCAGTCTGTCAGGTGAAGGGCACATTCACATTGGTCATGCACCCTAATCCAAGGTTACTCTACAATGGCAGCCTAAGTTCTATTAACATGTCTGTCATCCAGCCTGTTTAATCTGAAATTTATTGCCAACCACCCAATGCTAGGCTGTGTAGAATCGGGCTAGCTACTGACCAGGCACAGGCCAATCTGTACCAGAATCTGTCCATAGTAAGGTTGATAGATCATACAAAGAAAGGCTTTACTGCAGAAATTGAACACCGTATGCCCAAGAGAAGATATCAGTAGACTTCCCACAATGCATTGCCGCCATGGAAGTTTTTTGTACAGGTAGTCATGTAATCGTTAGAGATGAATGAAACATTCTTAAAATGAAAGTATGTGATCAGTACTGTCATTTTAGCCATGTTCATCTCTAACGTTCACTCAGTACCTGCACAAAACCTCCACTGGAAGCAATGCATTGTGGGAAAAACTATATGAAATCTTCTCTTAGTCTGCCCTGTACATAGAGGTTCTTAATATCGAACCTTCTGTCACAGTTTTGACCTACTTGTACCTTAACAAGTCCTCCACCTTACATGTATACCTGCGCCCAAGTTTCTATATTCTCAGTGTTGTCCAGCTCTTTTGCATGTGACAATCAGTCACAAAAAAATAGTTTAAAGACAAAGCCTGATTAGTCCTTCACTGCTATCTTTTTTACAATGATGCCAAAGTTCTTTTAATAAACTGCCTTCAGATTTGGGTCAAAGATAGGAGTGCAAAGCCAATCATATAGGAAACTGGACAAGTAAGGGGATTTATCAGCTAATATAGCACTTACTGCATGCTGTAAACCTAATATTTTTACATCTCCATAGTTATATAATTAAAGGTGCGTGTCCTGATTCCGCAATTCTGTTTTATTCATTGTTCAACTAGATATCCTTGAGAGAAGCTTACTCACAAATTTGAGTTGATCCCTATCTTGCAGTTTGTGTTTATGTGCAAAGTTTTTCTGGTCCCATAGGCCACTGTGCTGTAATTTCTGTTCATTATTTGACGAAAATACAAAATTGCATGTAATATTAGGTGCGCGTGTGGATTACTGAGGCTAACCGTTCAAATGATATACAAATCTCAACTTTTTTTAGGCAAGTCGGGGGGGGGGGAGGGGAAAGGTTGTGGATACGAAATGCCACTTTAATGCTGTACCCTTACCATGCTTACAAATGTTTGACAACTCTTTAATATATGTGAGCGTTAGTCAATTTTATCACTTGAAACTATTTCCAGAACACCTCTGGATCAGATAGTACATCATCACGTACAGCAGCTTCAACAACTTTTTAGTTTCTTAATATCCTCAGAAGTTTGTTTAAAAATGCACAAAAAACTGATAATATCATTTAAATTTGATCAATCCAACCAGGTATTTAACATTTTTGTTTTTCACCAAAAATGATGGGAATTGAAGTTCAGAATATCACATTACCAAGAATGCTTTATGTAGACCAATTGCCAGCAGTCAGTTAAAAGGAACCAGCCAAGCAGCCTCCCAACCCCGGGGGACTGTTGACAACACAATCACCTCTTCTTCCCATCTGCATTTCAATTTTACCACCTAGTAGTCAATTAGTCATTTAACCGAAATGATTGAATCACCTCATACATATTATGTACCTGCCTTTAATAGTGTCACTTAACCTCGTCACCTTGTGTGATTTGCAATCCGGGATGAATACTTGAAGATATCAAGATTTTTGTTACATTTTAAGGTCCAGAAAGCCAATACACCTTTGTGATAATATTACTTACAGTCAAAGTCATTCATTGACTTTAATGCAAAAACCCATATGGAAAATTTAATATACTACATTTATTATTAACTTTGGGCCAAGTTTTAAATAACTGTTGAAAATATTGACTGGAATCCATGGGTGTTCAGCACACAAGGGGCTGTTGGGGTGTGGATTACATGCCACACCTGACTACCAGGTCGCATAAATGTCACTGATCAATACCAGTGTTCTTTGGTACTGCAGCTAGTGGCCTGTGGCATGACTGGTGGAAGGGGCTTGTCCCTTTTACAGCTTGTTGACACTGTGGCTGGCTAGAAGTGTGGTGAAAACCAATTCCACATTCCATGGCAGTTAAGGGTATTATTAACTAGGATGTGCCAGGGGGGCGATAGTATCCTAGTGGATAGCCACGATTAGGGTGTTACATTGCAATGACAACTCAATGCCTAGGAGTGTTATTGATCATTAACTGGAGTGCCACTGGACCTAATTTTTTTCATTATCATTTGAGATATTGTTGTAGGTTGCACACCACAAATTAATGCCATTGGATTTGTACAAAACTGGTTACTATTAAAACGTAAATTTCTCATTAATGAAGCGACTCGGTAGTTACTCCAGTTAAAATATGCATAAATTAGGTGCTCGACTCTGCATCCCAGTCAGCAAGAAGAGAGAATCCATAAGTTGACCAAGGATTTTTTGAGCTACTGAAGCGTGAAGACAACAATGAGTTTGATCCCCTGAAACTGGGCTTCTAGTCAAATATTCCTATGGGGTGGGTGTTAACAATTAGTACTGTAATTACTCGTAGGAGTTCACCCCAAGACTCACACACTGTGTTTTCTTGATATCGTTGGACTCATTTGGTCATTAAAATCATTTCTAACACAAACTATGGTCCAGAAGGTTCCGGGGTTTTTACATTTTAAATTTTGAACTTAGGACCTGACCTCTCATTTACCGTTTTCTATAGATCTATTTAGTGGTGTGGAATTCTACAGAGTCTAAAATTGCTAAGTCCATGACTTTATGTCTATTTCAACCCATCCGTCAGCATGTTTTGATCATTCATGAGGATAACACTTTCATTATTTTAATGAACTGAGCCAAAAATTAGTATCGTCCTAAAAACAAGTGTGAGTCAATAAAAACCCGACATTCAGGAAAAGATTTTTCTTGAAAGGTTAAACGTTATTTTTGCTTGAAGGTTTGTTTTGGTTGTTTACAAGGATCAACAGGCTATCAGAAGATTTTTATTTGGTGTCGTCGGACTTACAGGTTCAGAAGAAAATATGCCAATTTTGCGGAGAGACCTAAAAATTCGTTTGGCCGATTTGAGCCTACAATGAGGAGAGGACTGCACCGGCGACACCAGAACTCATTATAGCAAATATAATTCAATATGCAATCAGTTTGGATCGGGTTTCTTCCTGACCAAAAACATAATCAGGGTTGAATACAACGGTCTATTGTGTAACATAAATTATAAGTAAAATATCAATCAAAAGCAAAATATAAATTAAATTACCATTGTTCAATATAAGAGACAACAGTTATTGCAAATCCTCAATATCGATGCCTCAGTTCATGAACCTAAGGAGATGTTAGATTTTTGTTTTAATCGCTTGCACAAATACAGTAGATCAGCGTCCATAAATTGCACGAAGAACTAAAACTGAAGTTTCTGTAAATAAATTAGAATTAAAACTTAAATTTAATAATGCACGTTTTTCAAAGCTGAATACAAAGCCTTCTATGGTCTAACTTTGGCTCCCACGTTTTCGTTGTAGATTAAAAATGAAATACTTGCTTAGGCAAAAGTAAACTGTGGTTTACACCAGGCTATTTTTTGACTTTATTTGGGAAATTGAACATTTTTCATCAGCATTGTCTTTTGAAATCTCCGGGCTATTAATTTTATAATTCTACAATTATTCTCCCACCTTCCATTGTTTGACATAATTGGTGTTTGAATGTTTTACCAAAATCACAGCTGAAGACAATGTTACTTATGAACCGAGCAATCTTTATTTGGCTCAAAATCGGCCTAACAGGAATTTTAAGTTTCTCAGGCAAAAATAGTCCTAAATTCTTCCTCCAAAGTCCCCAAATGACACCAAAATAAAACGTTGTATGAAAGCCTGTTTATCTCCTTTATAACCAAAGCAAACATTTCAGCAAAAATAATTCTCACTATTTAATTATTTTTTGATTTGAATGTAGGGTTTTTTATGAATCACACTGTATGCATAGTTTGCATCTACTGAGAATATCATGAGAGCTCACAATTGGCAGGAACATTTTGAGTTTTTCATTGCTTTCAATATGTACATCAGAAATAAAAGTAATTTCTCTTTGCTAGTCATAGTCCATGCCTTGGTGGGAAGGCAAAGGAAGGGGCTTACTCTAGGGGAAGGGGTTACTCTCGGGGGGGGGGGGGGGGAATAGTGTACATGTATGTGAAGGGTCAGAGGCCTACAGTCGCGAACCACATTGCAGGACAATCAAAATAGCCTCGATATTGGATAAATATGCAGCTACCATTGCTAATACCATAGGACCTACTGAGTATAGTCCCACCCTTTTTTAAGCTGAAAATACCTTGAAAATTTGGGGGGGGATAAGCCCAAATCTTGCCCGAAGCCGGAGTGGAAAATGTCTTGGGCCTACTCGCCACATACACTATCCAGCCACTTCATGACCTTCCGAATTTTTGAAGACTCAGAATGTTTTCGACGTAGTTTCCCCCTCATCTAAAGAGATTTTCATTTGTCATGTAACTAATCATGATAATGACTATAAGGTAACTTTAGTTGTTTTTTTATGCAAAAAACGAACAAAATAGTTGCGAAAACTGAACCAATTTGCCATCAGTGGTGTTGACGCAGCCATATGTGATTTGCTGCCATCATTAGGCCTACACATGACCTTGTTCAAAAATTTCTTTTCCTTTCAGAAAACAAAATCACCAAAAAACATTTATTAATGAATTATAAAAAACAAAAAATTAAAAAACTGAAACATTTTTATTTTTTTACTGAAATATGGAAAAAAGAGGAAACTAGGTAGAATCACGTCTGAGTTAAGTAGAAAGCCTTGAGAGTGGTGAACCAGAACAGTGTTCTTCTATGCTGGAATCTTCGACAACTTGCTGTTCTGTATCTTAAATGTATTGGTTGTTCACAAAATTTGAATGGTTCCAGACGTCATTAGAAAAATTCTTGAGATGGAATATAGATAAATATGGAATGTCATTTTGGAAAATGCATATCATTTGCATTCAAGGCGAACAGGTTTGTTGTTTGAAGAAAAAAGGTTTCCGAATTTTTGCAGTCAGTGTAGGCCATTTTTTTGGATGGGATAATAAACGGAATCTTTAGAATTTTCTGAAATTTTCCTAAACTTAGGGGTGGGATTTGACTCGAGCAGGGACTATAATGGGTCAGTACGTATTGGTAAACACCCCCCCCCCCCCCCCCCCCCCCCCCCCCCCACCCCCCCCCCCCCCCCCCCCCCCCCCCCCCCAGGTCACGAAAGCTGCTATATGCTTTATCCATATGGATGTGGCAACACTACAATGCACACTGAAAGATGCTGAATTTGAAACACTATTAGACTAGCTATCCCCACTGCTTCAGGTCTGAATGATTGGCCAGCCTAGTGTGTACATATTTTCACACTCCAATGACTTACATTGCCTGTCGTAAGCTGTTCATCATTTCCACCCCCACCCCTACCCCCCACCCCCCCCACCCCCCCCTCAAAGTAGCTTCTAGGCCAACCCCTGGGGATGTTGAACAAATCAATCTTCTTCCCCATCTGCCATTTCAATTTTACCACCTAGAGTCAATTAGTCATTTAACCGAGGAATCATCCGCATACATTATTATGTCCTGCTTGAATAGTGTCCCACTTAACCTTGTCACCTTTGTGGTGCCCTGATACCGGCTGAATTACTCTGAAGATAGATATCAAGATTTGTACATTTTAAAGGTCCCAGAAAGCCAATACACCTTTGGACTAATATACTTACAGTCAAAATGTCAATTCAATCTGTTAATTGTCAAACCCATATGGGAATTAACTTATACTACATGTCTATTATTAACTTTGGGGAAGTTTTATAATAACTGTTGAAAATATTGGACTGGATTTCCATGGGGTTCAGCACACAAGGGGATGTTGGTGTGGATTACATGCCACACCTGACTACCAGGTGCATAACATAAATTGTCACTGATCATACCAGTGTTCTGGTACTGCAGCTAGTGGCCTGTGGCATGACTGTGGCAAAGGGCTTGTCCTTTTACAGCTTGTGGCCACTGCCTGGCTGCGCTGAAGTGTGTGAACAATTCACATTCCATGGCAGTAATGGGGTATTTCTTAATTAGGATTTGAGGTGTGGGACTAGTATCTCTAGTGGATAGCCACATTAGGGTGTTACATGCACATGACAACTCAATGCTAGGGAGTGTTTAATGATCATTTAACTGCAGTGCCCACTGTGACCCTAATTTTGTTTCACTTATCATTTGAGATATTGTTGTAGGTGCACACCACCAAATTAATGCCATTGGTTTATGTACAAATGGTCTAATTAAAACCGTCAATTTCTCATTAATGAAGCGACTCGGTTACTCAGTTAAATTATGCATTACCTAGGCCGCTAAGACCTCTGCATCCCATTCAGCAAGAAGAATCCATAAGTGGACTACGGATTTTTCGAGGTACTGACCGCGTGAAACATACAATGAGTTTTGATCCTCTCTGAAAATGTGGCTTCTAGTCAAATATTCCTATGAGGGTGGGTTAAATTAGTACTGTAAATTTACTCAGTAGGAGAGATTCACCCCCAGACTCACACATTTGTTTTCTTGATATCGTGCCTCTGTGTATCATTTAAAATCATTTCTACAAACATATGGTCCAGAAGGTTAAGGTTTTTAACAATTTTAAATTTAATTAGACTGTGACCTATTCATTTACCTTTTACTATAGATCTATTTAGTGGTGTGGATGTGGAATTACAGTTCTAAACCCATTGATAAGTCCATGTGCAACTTTAGGTCTATTTCAACCATCTTCAGCATTGTTTTGATTAATTCATGAGAAACAATTTCATTATGTTAAGGAACTTGAGCCCAAAAAATTAGTATTGTCCTAACATACAGTGGTTGTGTCAATAAAAACCTCCCTACATTCAGGAAAGCTTTTCTTGAAAGGTTTAAACGTTATTTTTGCTTGACTGTTTGTTTGGTTGTTTACAAGGTAAACAGGCTATCAGAAGATTTTTATTTGGTGTCTTTCGGGACTTCAGTTCGAGAAGAAACTATGCCACATTTGCGGAGGAGGGAGAGACCTAAAAATCTGTTTGGCCGATTTTGAAGCCATACAATGCGGAGAAACTGACACCGGTGTACACCATAACTCATTATAGCAAAGCTTAATTCAAATCTGCAATCTTTTTTTTTTTTCAGTTGTATCGGTTTTCTGACAAAAACATATCAGTTGAATAAACGGTTTCTATGTGTAACATAATTAAAGTAAAATATCAAATCACAAATCAAATATCAAATTATATTACCATGTTCATCAGAAAGAGACAACCGTTATTGCAAATCACTACATATCGATTGCCTCCAGTTCATTGAACATAAGGAGAGGTTTAGATTGTTTGTTTTACATCGCTATGCACAAATACGATTACTCAGCTGGCCACTAAATTGCAAAGAAGAACTAAAACTGAAGTTTTCTGTAAATAAATTAGAATTAAAACTTTAAAATTTAAATAATTGCACGTTTTTCAAGCTGGAATACAAACCTTCTATGTGGTTCACTTTGGCTCCCAAGTTTAGTTGTAGATTAAAACATGGAAAATTTGCTTATGCCAAAGTACAACTGTGGTCTTACACCAGCTATTTTGACTTTCTATTGGGAAATTGACATTTTAACTCAGCATTTTCTTTTGAAAATCTCCGGGGTATTATTTTATAATTCTAAAATTATTCTCCCACATTCCATTGTGACAATAACTTGGTGTTGAATGTTTTACTCAAATCACAGCTGAAGACATGTTACTCTTATGTAAAAGATGCCATCTTTTCTTTGGCTCAAAATCGGCCAAACAGGAATTTTAAATCTCTCAGCAAACCATAGGCATAACTTTTCCTCCAAAGTCCAAATGGAACCCAATTAACGTTTTCTGAAAGCCTGTTTACCCCTTTATACCAAAGAAACATTTCAGCAAAAATAATCTTAACTATTTAATTATTTTTTTATTCTGAATGTAGGGTTTTTATTGCCAACACTGTATGAATTATTGCTATCTATGAAGATTTCCTGAGAGCTCACAATGGCCGGAACATTTTGAGTTTTTCATGCTTCAATATGTACATCAGAAATAAAAATGTACTTCTCTGTTGACTCGTCCTAGTCCCCTGCCTTGGTGGGTGGGAAGTCAAAGGAGGGGTTAATTCATCGGGGAAGGGGTGTCGGGAAGGGGTTACTCTCGGGGGGGGGGGGGGGGAGGTGGAGGGGAATAATGTGTAATGTATGTGACGTCAGAGGCCTACAGTCGATAACCACCATTAGAGAATCAAAATAGCCTCGCTATGTGGATAAATATGCAGCTACCATTGGCTAATACCATACTGACCTAGTATGTCCCACCCTTATTTAAGCTGAAAATACCTTGAAATTTGGGGGTGGATAAATGCCCAAATCTTGCCCGAAGCGGAGTGGAAAATGTCTTGGATCATACTCGCCACATACACATACAGCCACTCAGGACTTCTGAAATTTTTGAGGACTCAGAATGTTTTTTCGACGTAGTTTCCACCTCACTTCTAAAGTACGATTTCATTTTTGTTATGTAACTAATCATGATTATGAATGACTATAATGTACACTTTAGTTGTTTTTTTACGCAAAACGAACAAAAATAGTTGCGAAACACTGAACCAATTTGCCATCATGGTATTTGACGGCAGCATATTTGATTGCTGCCATTCATTAGGCCTACCAAGACATTGGTCAAAATATTCGTGTCCTTTCAGAAAACAAATCCACACAAAACTATGGTATAATGAATTTTATAAAACTGAATAATTTTTATTGACATTGTTATTTTTTTATACTGAAATATGGAAAAAAGAGTGAAAACTATTGTGAATCACGTCTGAGTGAAGTAGGTCGAGGAGCCTTGAGGTGTTGAACCAGAAAAACAGGTCTTCTGCTGAATCTTCGACACTTTGCCTTGTTCTACTCTTAAAGTATGTTTTCACCAAACTTTGAAGGTTCCAGACGTCATTAGCACCATTCTTGAGAGGAATATAAGATAAATATGGGGGGACAAAATTTCATTTGGAAAAATGCATATCATTTGAATTCAGGCTAAAGGTTTGTTGTTTGAAAAAAATAGGCTTCAGAATTTGCAGTCAGTGTAGGGCCATCTTTTTTTTGGGGATTGGCGATATAAACGGAGCTTTAGAATTTTATGAAATTTACTAAACTTAGGGTGGGATTTTACTCGAGCATGGGGGCACTATTCATCGGGTCATAACGGTACTTGGGCCTAAACACAGGTCACGAAGCTGCATATGCTTTATCCATATGATGTGGCAACCACTCACACTGGCACACTGCAAGGAATGATGAATTTTGAACCACTATAGACTAGCTATAACACTCAGCTTCAGTATGAATGATTTTAGGCAGCCTAGTGTGTGACATATTTCACAAGCTCCAGACTTACATTGCCTGTCGAAGCTGTTCATCATTTCCAAAAACCCCAACCCCTACCCCCCACCACCCACCCCCCTCAAAAGTAGATTTATAGAGCACCACTAGGGGAATATTACCAAAGAGTATCTAGAGGAAGATAGGACACTCCCCTATTTTGTGTAAAAGGAAGGTGGCATTGTTTTTTTTTTTTTTTTTTTTGTTTTTTGTGTTTCCCTGGGAAGGACGCTCCCAAGTGTATGGTAGGGTAGAAAGCGACGGGACATCGCATATTTTACTGGTGTGGAGCAATGGCGCGTAGTTCAAAAGTAACGTGCTACTTTTGTGGGGTGCTTGACTACCTAAATACAAAATTTGTAACAAATTTTAATTTTTTAAGTTTTTTGAAAAAAAGAAGTTACAAAGGAAAGACAGGATGTTAATATGTTGTGATTACCTTAGCACATTATAGGGAAATTAAGAAATCGACAAACCTTCTACCCTTTGTCCCCCAACTGCCACTCAAAATTGTGCTTCACGTGTTAAATAAACAGCGAGTACAAAATTTGACAACCGAGGTGCGGCCGGCCCCCGGTCTGGCTTGCTACATTGAGAATAGCGCCATCTGGCCGTATGGTAGGTAAATTTGCGGACGTAGAGCGGGTACATCGGTTTGCCGTACAAAAATAGAGGGAGTTGTCCTATCTTCCTTAGATAATCTTTGCTATTACTAGTGTTCCAACTAACATGACCAGAACGAGTTGATTCATACTAGAGGTCAGGGTCAAACTTTTTTCACTAGTCTCTACACACAGCTCCTATAGATTGCTATAAAATTGCCATTGGTTTAGTTACAAAATGGTCCTAATTAAAACAAATGTTCTTTAACGAAGCGACGAATCGGTTACTTAAATATGGAATTTCATTTTGGAAAATGCATATCATTTGAATTCAAGGCTAAAAGGTTTGTTGTTTGAAGAAAATAGGTTTCCGAATTTTGCAGTCAGTGTAGGCCATTTTTTTTTGGATTGGGATAATAAACGGATCTTTAGAATTTTCTGAAATTTTCCTAAAACTTAGGGGTGGGATTTTACTCGAGCATGTAGTTCTGCTAAGCATAACTCCACATGTCTTTAACATGTTGTCATTAACAGATGTGGAGTTATGCAAAACCACATGGAATACCTTTCCCCTGTTACCAGCATGAGCAGGCCATTTCAAAGAGTCAACTTTGCAGACTGCAGACGAACAAAATACCAAAAGCAATTCAGAATCGCGTTGATATATGTTCCTTAGATAATATATTACCTTTTGAAATAGTTAATCCTCAAAAATTTGTCTAAAAACAGTAGAAATCCATCATTTTCGGGAGAAACAACCTTTCTCATGCAGAAGTGATTGTAGTTGCAATTTTTTTCAAAATTTTTAATTTCTAATTCATTTAAGTTTTTTTCACATGTCATCGCATTATATAGGATCTCAAGTTGTGTTTGATAGTGAAAACAGGGATATATCGTACATTTAGAGGGATTTTGAGATCGACAAAGTTGAGGTAGGTAACAGGGGAAAGGTATTCCATGTGTTTTTGCATAACTCCACATCTGTTAATGACAACATGTTAAAGACATAATGTGGAGTTATGCTTAGCAGAACTACTCGAGCATGGGACTATAATCGGGTCAGTACGGTACTTGTGTAAACACAGGTCACAAAAGCTGCTATATGCTTTATCCATATGATGTGGCAACACTCACACTGGCACACTGCAAAACTGCTGAATTTTGAACCACTATAGACTAGCTACTCACCACTCGCTTCAGTCTGAATGATTTAGGCAGCCTAGTGTGTACATATTTCACAGCTCCATGACTTACATTGCCTGTCGAGCTGTTCATCATTTTCCACCCCCACCCCTACCCCCCACCCACCCCCCTCAAAAGTAGCTTTATAGGCAACACTAGGGGACTATTACCAAAGATTATCTAGAGGAAGATAGGACACTCCCCCTATTTTTGTGTAACGGAAGTGGAATTCCATGGGGAAGGACACTCCAAGTGTCTGGTAGGTAAAAGCGACGACATCGCATATTTTACTGTGTGGAGCAATGGCGCGAGGTTCAAAAGTAACATGCTATTTTTGTGGGGTTGCTTGACTAAATCACAAAATTTGTAACAAATTTTAATTTTTTCCAATTCCTAAAGACAAAGGAAAGACAGAATGTTAATATGTTGTGATTTACCTTAGCATTATAGGGACATTAAGAAATCGACAACCTCTCCCTTTGTCCCCCCAACTTCCACCAAAAATGTGCTTACGTGTTAAATAAACAGCGAGTACAAAATTTGACAAACCGCGGTCGGCCGGCCCCCGGTCTGCTTGCTACATTGAGAATAGCGCCATCTGGCGTCTGGTAGGTAATTTGCTGACGTAGAAGCGTTACATCGTTTGCCGTACAAAATAGAGGGAGTGTCCTATCTTCCTTTAGATAATCTTTGCTATTACTAGTGTTTTCAACCTAACATGACAAGAACGAGTTGATCATACTAGAGGTCAGAGGTCAAACTTTTTTCACTAGTCTCTACACACAGCTCCTATAGCATTCCTATAAAATGCCATTGGTTTATGTACAAAATGATCCTAATTAAAACAAATTTCTCATTAACGAAGCGACTCGGTTACTTAGATTATGCATTACCTTGGACTGCTAGATCTCTGCATCCCATTCAGCAAGAAGAATCCATAAGTTGACCACAGATTTTTTGATCTACTGAAGCGTGAAGACAACAATGAGTTTTGATCCCCTCTGAAATTGTGGCTTCTAGTCAAAATATTCCTATGGGGTGGGTGTAAAATTAGTACTGTAATTACTCAGTAGAAAGACTCACACACTTTGTTTTCTTGATATCGTGCTCATTTGTATCATTAAAATCATTTCTAACACAAAATATGGTCCAGGAAGTCCCGGTTTTTACTATTTTTCAATTTTAAAGGCTGACTCAGAGATTTCGAAATATAATTATTTTGAGTGGAAATTAAAAATAGTCATCTAGAACTAAAGATAGTCATCTAAAATGTTCAATTCCAAAGTTAGAGATGAATCGGTTTTTCCATTTTCATGCAGTAAACATTTATGCACAGTATAACAGTGCCATAGGATACCGTGTAAAACAAAATTCCGGATCCGGAATTTCGGATCCAGAATTTTATAACAAAGTTGCGATTTTCTATATGAAGAACTCTGATTTGAGCTTAGTTATTTCACACAATGATTAGTATATGTACAAGCATTATGTACATGCAAAAAACACGATTTGTTTGAAAATTGAGTGCGCCGCTCATTGGGAAATCTCCGAGTCAGCCTTTAACTTAGACTTGACCCCCCCCCATTTTACCTTTTTTCTAAACACTCTTCAGCCAGACGGTGCCAGACCAGATCTACTTAGTGGTGTGGAATCTGTAATATTTATCTAGTTATTATTTCTTTGCTTATTTTTTTTTTAAATACAGATAAGCCATTTTTGGTCATGTGTGTAACCTCAACATAGTCCATTTAGAAGAACCCTCGTTCCCCTCCTGTGTCCATCCCCCCTGTGACCTAGCCACCGAGCGCGGAGCGCGCTCGCACTACGCGCTCGGTGGCTAGGTCAGTGGGGAACGAGGGTCCTTCTAGATGGACTACCTCAACAAGGAGAAATACTATATAGGTGTTTATAATCATAAACAACCATAACATATTTATATTGTTGTTTAATTTATGTAATTGATTGTGTGATGTCCCTGCCAACCCCCATATGACCCTTTGTCTTGTCTGAAATATGAACTGATGACATGTGCGTATACCCAGTGCCCCCTTTCATTTGCATTGTGCTTATGCAGACACAAGCATTGAAAGTTGGTAAAATCTGTACACCTGCGTACTTTATACTTCGAGCTGGACAGAGTATAGATGACTTTTGACCCCACATGTATTGAGGAGGAAAGTTTGAAAGCTATTTTGATTATGACTACATGTTTTACTTTCATTAAGGATATGAATTTTCTGTCAGGGTCACCTAGAGGTTATATGGACACTGCAAAAATCTCTCGTTGCACCTTTAAGCCTTGTGGGGAACTTAAAAAATATGTATTAATTTTTTGAGAGACAGCCCATCATCAACCTAGTTTGTTTTGTTTTTTTTTTACAAAAAATAAAGCACATCATAGTATTGTGTTTTATTCCATTAGAGACAGCTTGTCACCCATTAAAATGTTTACATGTCTAAGAAACTGGATCATTTTGACACGGGTAACTTAAAAACAATTTGTATGACTTAGTGTGTGTGCATGTGTATATGTGTGTGTGCACATAAGTGCATGCATGCATGCATACATTCTTTCTAAAGTATCTTATTTAATTTCCCATTTTCAGTTAAGTTTGTACCAGTACCTCTAATTACAATTTCTTTAACTTGAAGATTGATATGTTTTTCCATACATTTGATTTTGATGCCAACTGTTGTGCTCAGTTTGGCACCAAGATAGTGCTCACTACATGTATATAAGAGAAGGGGCACTTTTTCTACTGATTGAAAAATAATCAACTCTGAACTGCCAGTGGAATATGTACTCCAAGACTTGCTGTGACACTTAGTTGTCAATCGTGTTTTGGCTCAACACAGGCAGTCAGCTTATTTTTTGTGATTTTTTAAATCACAAGCTGTCTCATTTTGTCAGTCAGTGAAGATGATCTCAGGCAAGGCAGGAGTTGGTGATCAAGATCTTGCAGACATGCCCTGATTTACTGAATGCATATCAGTAAATGTAGCCTCTCTTTTGCAGAAAGGAATTCCAAGATCTGACATTATGACATTTGTATTGAAGAGATCTACTCCTCACTTCAAGTGAGCTCCATTGTAAGGAACTTAAGCGAAAGTACTTCCATGTCCAATAGGGTATCAATGACGCTGCTTGCCACAGTGCCTGCATTCATGACACAAACTATAACTGTCCAGGAAGGAGGCACTGCTGATTACTTGAGCTGATCCAAATTATCCTGAATCAATGTCAGAAGATCAGAGAAGACTTTAAAGTGGCACTGGCACATTTTCAGAAAATTTGAAATTTCTTCAATTTGCTTGCAAATGCTAGTCTAGGCCATTGAAAGCATAGAGAAATATTTTACACATAAAAATAACATGCCCCAAACAGATAGGGACATTAAAGGTGCAACGAGAGATTTTGAGGCACCCAAATATTGTCTTATAATCGTAATTTCATATAGATTAGACACTCAATGGATTTCTTACATTGTATTTGGCCGCAGAAATGTCTTAAAAGAGAAAAAAGGTGATTTTGATTTACCTAAAAGGTGATTTTGATTTGCCTATATTTCAATATAAAACATAGGCTGAATATCGTATTTGCTTCTATACGAAATTATAAATTTCACAATTTTTGTACCAAAGAAACATTTCTCAGCTTAATCCTTTCAGATGGGGATATTTTTTGATGGAAAGCTTTACATCAGGGCAAAAATCAGTACTTTGATTTTTTAGGGACACCTGATATGTGAAATCTCTCATTGCACCTTTCATCGTGCAGTTATCTCCACGGCAAAATACGCTACGACCTTTTACCACACTAAACTGGATTATTGTGTCCCTAACCCAGCTTACCTGTTAACCGTATGCTAATTTTAGCCACGTGACATGCCTCAGTGAATGAACGGCCGAGTTAACTGCCACACTTGAGTAAACACGCTGCCCTAACATGCAGTAACTTGTGTTGAGCGGTGTATTTTGGCCATCAGGAAGTCATTTACATATAACATTAACCGCGTACCTTCCCAAGGTTCAATCGATCCTTTGGTTGGCATACCATATAAGGACAGAATGGACTTGATTGACAGAAAGTTCCAAGTAATGGTCAAATGTTTTCTATTACGGGCCTCATGATAATGAATATAGCGGTCCTCCGGCCGTACTCAGACAAAGTGACAGAGGTTAGAGTGATTACCATTCGCTGTGCAACGGTATTAGAAGGATAGTTCCTGATAGATCCTTGACATGGTCTCACACAATGAAAAGCACACCGCATATCTTCGAATGACATTTTATTTTAAAATTTGCAACCATGAAGATGAAAGAAAAACAGTGTCCTAGGATAATGTGGAAAGATTCTGTTGAATTGCGCATAACACTTTGGGCAGATAGCAGCGATTTCTATATATGTATGTTGTGAAGCCCCGATACTTTAAATTTCCACATTTAGGCACAAGAGTCACGCCGCAATTGTGAGCACACGTGTACTCACCACCGGTATATTCAAAAGGGACAATAACTGCACGAGTAATAAGCAGGCTAAGACCCCATGTACAGGGAATGTGTAGGTTAACTTTTTTTTTAAGTTTGCCGTTAACTTTAATAAACAAATGTGTCATTACATGAATTCTCATAGACTTGTACTCATGATTTAATTAAAACCACCAAGGTCACAGACCCGGTTATTTTATTTTTTAATTTACAAGGTGCATGCCGTGAGAATCAAATAACAGATGCACCGTTTATATTGACTTTTTTTGTTGCTTGCAATTCCCCCCCCCCCCAGTACTTGTATTAACCTTGTGCTTAGTATGTTTTTAATCCAAACCCCTACCCCCCCCACAGCAACCCCCCTGACAATGGAAAAACAAAAAACTCTGGCATGTGTTCCCTCTTGTGATAACATGATGGTATTGACCTTAATTAAAGATTTTTGGCAAAGCGACTTAATTATATGAGTAAATCGTTCTGTTTACCCATAAT
>JAMKCH010070388.1:0-20096 GCA_023653785.1 Ophioderma brevispina | reverse complement strand
ACGCACCTTTAAGATCATACTGTTTGACTGCAAGTTCACACCTACACATCGCTTTAGATTATTTCCTTCAGAACGGTATAAAGCATCTATCCTAAAGCTGGGAAAAGTTCAAGCCTTTTTGCTCCAGAGTTTAATAACCAATTTGTGGAAGTTATGTTTAAAAACTTCAGAAATTATTGGAGGAAATCAACATCTCCTTAATATTTTGCCAGTCATGTGATATTCTGATTCAACATGGGCAAATCTGACTGCACAAGATTACACTGATAACGAACTTTGAAGGCTAGAGAGCTGTAGAATTTGCCAGTTATCCCCAAAAGAATTTTGCTTAGGGTGTTCTGCTTTCTTCTGACACCAAAGTATTATAAGCGAGCGCGAAGCGAGCTCTTATAGATAACGCATATACACGTATTGAAAGCGATTGAAAATCTATCTATAGTCTGACATGTTTAAAAATACCAACCCTCATTTGTCCCTTTTCGATCTTACCATTAACTTATGGCATTATAAATCGACGGGAACCAAACAGGAATTCGTCATTTTTAAAAATTGTTAATTAATTTGTACCTAGTCAGAATATTCAACAAAAAAATTATTATATACTCCATTCTGTTGGTTATTTTGTTTTCTCGAAATTTAGTTTTAATGTAATACACAATTACAACACTTGAAAATATCAAAAAAGAAATCAATTTTTAAAAAATCATGCTTGGAATAAGGAAACCAATGACGCAAATAAAATATGCTGCTAGCGCCGATGTCAATGATTTTTTAAATCGATGGAAACCGTCCTTGTACCGTGCTTGCAGGGTGGTAATCTTAACCAGGGCATTATACTCTTAACACAGCCGTGCAAATCGATCGTTCTTCTCATACATAAGCCAGGGCGGCAGCATCATCTAAAAACACAGATTGGCTGGCGATGGCGAATTTCATGTTTGGTGGCAGGTTATCAATAATTTTATAGTGCCCACTTTCATATTTTTTTTTCAGAAGGGGAATCAAGGGCATGAAGGGTCACAGGGTTGGCATGGTCGGCTCAACGGAATCGTGAAACCGAAAGCAACACATGGCAAAAATATGCAATGAATTCGCTATTTTCTATTGTCATTTGTGGTACATTTGTAGTTGGTGCCTGCAGGTCATGACAGTTGTTAGTAATTACAGAGTATAAAAGGCCTAGGTCTTCTGTCCATGCATACTTAGGGGCTACCTAAACAGGCTAGCAGTAAGAAAAAATTAAGGCCTTTCATTCGATATCAAAAATCGATCGATAATACTTCCGCAGGTAAATCAGGGGGGGGTCCAAGACGATGGGAACACGAACCTTAGATAATACTGTTTTGACTGCAAGTTCACACCTACACATCGCTTTAGATTATTTCTTTCAGAACTGTATAAAGCATCTATCCTAAAGCTGGGAAAAGTTCAAGCCTTTTTGCCTTCCAGAGTTTAATAACCATTTGTGGAGTTATGTTAAAACTTAGGAATTCTTGGAGGAAATCAAACTCTCAGTAAATTTTGCCAGTCATGTGAATTCTGATTCACATGGGCAAATCTGACTGCACAAGATTACACTGATAACGAACTTGTGAAGGCTAGAGAGCTGTAGAATTTGCCAGTTATCCAAAAATATTTTTGCATTAGGGTGTTCTGCTTCTTCTGACACAAAGTATTATACGAGAGCGAAGCGAAGCTTTGTAGACAACGCGTATACACGTATATTGTGAAGCTATTGAAAACCTATAGTCTGAAGGTTTAAAAAATACACAACCCTCAGTTGGTCCCCCTTTTCGTTCGTACCACCCATAAACTTATACGGCACTTATAAATCGACGGGAACCAAACAGGAATGCGTCATTTTTAAAAAAAAAATTGTAATTAAGTTGTAGTACGCTATCAACCAAAAAAAATTATTACTAATACTCCATTCTGTTGGATATTTGTTTTTCTCTGAAAATTAGTTTTTTAATATACTTGTGTCTAATTAAACCTATGATAATGTGGTTTGATTGTTTTAAAAATCATGCTTGGAATATGAAACAAATGACGTAAATTAAAATGTGCTACGGCCGCCGATGTCAATGAAGTTTAAATTCGGAAACCAGTCTTGTACCGTGCTTGCAGGGTGGTAATCTTAACCAGGGTCTCAACACAGCGGGTGCAACTCGATGTTCTTTCCATAATAGCAGGGCAGCATCACAACACAGATTGGCTGGCGATGGCGAAAATGTCATGATTGTTGGAAGGTTATCAATAATTTATTGTTCTCCCATTTCATATTTTTTTTTCAGAATTGGAATCAAGGGCATGAAGGGTCCCAGGGTTGGATGGTCTGCTTCAACGGAAATCGTGAACCGGAAAGCAAACTGGCAAATGCAAATGAATTCGCTATTTTCTATTGTCATTTGTGGGGTTACATTTGTAGTCTTTGCAGTCATGAAAGTTTAGTTAGACTTTACCGAGTAGTATAAAGGCTAGGTTTCTGTCCATTCATAACTTAGGGCTTACCTCAAACAGAGCCGGGCCCAGTTCATGTGAGTTTAGTCATGTTAGTGTTAGGACAGGTGTTAATAATTAATCTCACCTTTTTACAGTGCGATTAATAATTATTATTAAACATAAGGCTGGGCTACATGGCCAACCATGGCCTAGGTAGGGCTAGGCTGGACTAGGAGGCTAGGCTGGCCTAGCCAGGCCCTAGGCTAGGCTAAACTCAGTTTGGTTACCCAACAGCAGATATTAGGTCTCTATTTTCTGTCCATAAAAACCTGGCATGACTCATATCAACATTTAACATGCCATCATCAGAATTCAACTAAATTTTTCAGAAAAAATAACCTCTGGCTTTTACGAGGAGGGATCAATCTAAAAGGAAAATGGAGGGAGGAGGGCTCGGCCTCGGCCACATAGAAAATGCCCCAGCAGATCTTGGCACGATCTGAAGTTGTGGAGAAGGAGGAAGTGCAACTAACATTTGGACACTTGAGACACGTTTTTGCCATAGGCCTAGGCTAAGCCTAGGCCTGTGCTTTCGAAGGTTTATATCACGTAAATGACCCTTAATTATTGCCAAAACCAGTTGGACCAGTGAATCATGACATTGATATGCAGATTTGTAAAGTTGTGGAGTTGTGTGCAAAGCTCCTGTGTTAACCAGAAATTATTAGATAGACTAGGCCTATATAGCAACGGCCCTGGTAAAGCACCGACTAGCA
Source organism: Ophioderma brevispina (assembly GCA_023653785.1). NCBI lineage: Eukaryota > Metazoa > Echinodermata > Ophiuroidea > Amphilepidida > Ophiodermatidae > Ophioderma > Ophioderma brevispina. Next base: position 16,878 of record JAMKCH010070388.1, on the reverse strand, counting down.
CTGCATTGCTATGCTACACTTTGTCGATTTATACCACCATTCACCCAAATAGGGTGGAATGGAAGGAAATTATTCGGTTTTACGTTTGCGTCACAAGCATTTAAAGTACAGAATAACACGCTATGCAAAATAGAGGGCCTACCACACTGCGTTCTTGCACTGTGTGTGCCAACTTATTCATTATCAGTTCACACTGTTACTGTTAGTGTTAGAGGCCCCCTATCTACGATTGGGGCGGACGTGCATCTCACTTATAACTCACGACACTCACGTACTTGCAGCAGCAGTCAGGTTCAGACTTGTATACTGAGTCTGACTGAATGACAGAATAAGAGGAGCAAGAAAAAAAACCAACACTTCAAAACGGACAAAATTCAGCTAAACACCACGGTTAAAAAAAGTACCGGCGGGGGGGGGGGGAATGAATGCTGCTGTTAAAAATTCTTAAGGGGAAGGCACGCAGCCAAGAAATCATAAGTTAGTTGTTGCCATGCGTTTAAGGGTTAAAAAGACAAGATTTTTGACGAAAAAATTATGAATTTTATACGTTGTCAAGGCGGTTGGATAAAATTTTTGTTTTTTTTGTACCCAAAGCTGTCATATATTCGGCTAGAAGTAGATACGACTTAAATAAGAATTAAATACGACTTACATTAAACTAAGGGGGGCGGACACAATCTGACGGATTTGGGCATTTGTGGATTTCCAAACGGTGGTAACAGTAATTTCACTCATTTTTACCCCAAGAGTCACAGACACTGGAGGTCAAAATTGTCAGATGTGAAAATGAAAAATTGAAGGGTCAATTGTATTTATTGAAAATTGAGGTCAAAATTTTGTTTTCCGTTGTTTTTTAACCCGCGGGCTTTACCTGGATCCAAAGGCATGGCCTTAACGCCAGGATTACTCTTTATATTACGCCTTAATTTGTAACAGTGGCATGGCCCTTTAATTTGTAAATGATGGAATGACACTTTAATTAAAATGAAGGCCTTTTTAATGGCAAAGGGGAATAACCCTTTAAGTGATTAAAGGCAGGATGCCCTTTAATGCGTAAATGGAGGACATGACCCTTAATTGGTAAATGAAGGAATGACTTTAATTGGTAAATGAAAGTAAATGACCCTTAATTGGGAAATGAAGGACTGACTCTTTAATTGGTAATGACGGAATGACCTTTAAATGGCAAATGAAGGAATGGACCCTTAATTGGAAATGAAGGAGTGACACTTTATGGTAAATGAAGGAAGACCTTTAATTTGTAATGAATGACCGTTTAATTGTAAACAAAGGAAAGACCCTTTAGTTGTGACTAATGAATGAATGACCTTTAATTGGTAAATAAGGCATGACACTTTAATTGGTAAATAAGGAAATGACCCTTAATGGTAATGAAGGAAATGACCCGTAAATAAAATGGAAGGACCCTTTAATTGGTAAATGAACGAATGCCCTTTCAAGTTAATTGGTAAATAAAGGAATGACCCTTTAATTGGTAAAAGGAAGGACCCTTTAAGTGGTAAAAGCAGAAATGTCCCTTTAATGGTCTATGAAGGAATGACCTTTAATTGGTTCAATGAAGGAATGACTTCATTGGTAAATGAATGATGACTAATTGGTAAATGAAGGAAGACCCTTTAATTGGTTAAATGAATGAATGACCCTTTAATTAGTAAATAAGAATAACCATTTAATTTAAATGGTATATGAAAAAGGAAATGTCCCGGCTGTATCCCTGCTTTAAGCACTAATGGCACATTTTTGAAGAGCGCCCCCCCCAATTTTCAACAAAATGTTGATATTTGGCACACACAGTTCAATGGTGATTGTCTATAGGATAGGAACTATACCTGCAAACGCGAATGCTAAAAAATGCGTATTTATCATTAATAAGCACCGATTTGTCATTAAATGGGATCAGATTGAAACTAACGGCAGAGCGGGAAATGCTACGTTTAGGTCCGTCCATGGATGAAATAGTGAACCTCGAGAAAATAACCTCTAACTTGAATTGCCTGATGAACAATAAAAACAACTAATGGATGAGCGTACACACGTACATGGCGCTATTTCCCGGCTATGTACATTGGGAAGGCGTTTCCAGCAGGCGTTGAATAATTATCGGGGATCACCGATGATAATTATTTCTAATTGCACAACAGTCCTTCGTTGTGAGACAAGGGTATATATTCTTTAAGCTTCTTAACCATTCACAGGTATGGGTTTACTAGCCAGTTACAATGCAACCGTGTCAAATCTCAATTTTGAAAAATTGGGGGAGATCTCAAAAAATGTGCTATTTGCTTTCAGACCTACCCCACTATGGGGCAACAATATTTTCTGTAGAAAATACCCACTCCCTGGCAGCCATTACAAAATCCCAATTCATTTAATGGGTTTCCACGGAGTAGCAACGTCAAAGAGGTCACCAGGAGGCCATCAAGGGTTGTGTTTGACGATTTTGTAATTAGTAATGAATCAATTGATGGCGGCCTGGCCCCATGCACTGAGAGCACTGCATGGGCGGGGCTAATATGAGCATGCCCACAGGGCAGAGCCTGCATCTACGTCCACCTTTGCAAGTGCAGTTTAATGCTGAATATGCATATGCACAATGTAAATGTCAGTGACAGGGTTGGAACGCTGTGATCAGTACTGGATGGGTATAATGTGGAGGATTGAGTGATTGACCACTTCACACCCGGAGGTCTAAACATATAGGCTAATGCTTTCAAACAACTATATAGCAATAATAGGGATCGCCTCCTCTCGATTTACTTGTGCAGTCAAGCAGATCAACACAGGATTTATTGGGAATTCTTGCAGGGCATTTTTCTATGGGAAAATAGGAAGAATCAAAGGCATCTGAGCGCTCGCTTCTACGGTTCTACCTGCATCATATTAATTTCATATGGAGAGGAGACACTCAACACTCAAATTTTTGTGGGATAAAGGAAATAATTGTACAATACTAGCAACACTAGAAATAAACTAATAGAGTTCTAATGGTTCAATCCATCATGCACTACCAACCCAATTTTAACCACGAGCCTTCATGGTCTTATGAGGACAAACTGTTTTTTAATCTTGGCCTGACATGAAATAATTATCATGCCTAGGGTCAACATTGGTGTCGGGACATGTGAAACTGGGAGGGTGGGGTCGTTTGTTGATGTCGAAAATTCTTACAGGTCACGGGAAAAGGTACATTAGGGTCCTCGAGGTCAAAAGGGTCAAATGGGGGAAACATTGGTGTATGGACTTGAACCTTGGAGGGTGGGGTCGAATATTGATGCGAACAAATTTTTTAAAGCATAAATAATTCATGCAAACAAGATCACAACAAGGTCACATTAGGGGTCATTCCAAGGTCAAAGGAGGTCAAACGGGTGTAGGGTAAACATTGGTTGTATTGACATGAAATTGGAGGGTGGGGTTGATTGTTAGATGCCAAAAATCTTAACGGTAACAAAAGGTCATCAGGGGGGGTTATTCAATGTCAAAGGAGGTCAATGGGGGTTAGGTAAACTTGTCAACTTGGTGTATGCAGACAAATGGGTGGGCGTCAATGTGAATGCATCACAGCAAGGCCAAGTGATCGCGAAACATGCGGGACCGCCTCTCCCTAGATAATTTTATTTTTAGCTTCCGGTGCTTGGCCGGGGGGAGGAGGGTAGTGGTGGGCTACTAAAATCATTGCCATCTAAAGACCATTTTGCATACAAAAGCTTTATGCATTTTTTTTTTAAAAAAAAAACTGCGGTTTTTTTTTTTCAGTAAAATTTAAATATTTTTTGCCCAAAAATAGAGAGCACTGGGAGTTTCCGGTTTGTAATTTCCATGCAAGTGCCATTCTACGAACCATAAATCTTTTGTAATCAGGTTACCCGGCTTTGCATTCGATTATATTATCATCGTGAACCATAAAATGTATGTTTTGTTACTTGACCTCTATTTATGTTTATCCACAATTAAAGCAGTGTTGAATATCAAAAAAAAAAGGACCCAAAACAACAAAATCGCCTATGGGGCGGCCTCCATTTTTACTTTTTGTGATCCTCTCTGTAATTGAAGCACAATGTAATTGGGTGTTGCTCACGACGTCAGATACCTTAACTTTAAAAATGTTATGTTTTCCTCAAAAAAACATGTTTCACCCGGGATTTTGTTTAATTACAAAAATCAAGTGGGAAATGAATGACCTTAAATAGATACAAACACAGGTAGGTTTACGAGTTTGTTGGCGAGTGATGAATGCTTGATGGCAGACTTTCTTACCAAAACATATATAATTTTGAGGCCGTGCGGTTGGATTGGTATTTGCCAAAGTCGTTCCACTCACGTACAAGAAATTGGTAAACTGGGGATTTCCCTGTTTCCGTAAACGGTGGAACCATTCTAGAAGCAGCTCATTGGAACTTTTACCACTTACTTTTCATGACGGCAGGGTAAATTTTGGTGCAGATTTGAAGTCGGCAATATTAAAATAATACGAAAAAACGTAGCGTTTTACTCCCGTGTAAACATTGTACGGGACTTTCTAAACTGTAGTGACCATTCCTTCGTTGTACACGTTTTTAAACGTTACCAGTACCTAGATAATACCAATTAACCCATAACACCCATTCTCATCTCTAGCTATCTTCCGGGAGGAACGGGAGAACAGAAAAGGGCAGGGGGGTAAGGGGGATTAAGATGGTATAAGAAAGATTGGATACCTGGGTCAGTGGGAATCGAACCAGGGGCCCTGGCACCCAGGGTATGCCCAGGGAGGGATGGCAAACATGAGGCGCCAGCATTTTGTGCAATAGGTGTGTTCGCATGATGACGCCATCACATGATTTGGGAAATTAGTGAATTTTCTGTCTCAGCTCAGGAGTTTGGGGGTGTTAGGGTTATATTTACATGGTCTTTATCTTGCATTTGCGATGCACTTAATTTGTAAAATTTGCAACTTGAAAATAAATGTGAAATAACAGCTATATGTGTAATTCAATTCAGGCACTAAAGCAATTAATTAAAAATATGCATATAAAAACCTAGTTCAATTATCACGTAAATAACAAATTAACGGTGTCGTTTTCTCATTAGAATGTTTGTTCAACTGTACATACCCAAATTCATGTTTATTCTATTAGCTGAACGCGGTACCAGGCAAATTTGTTTGACTTTAAAAAAAAAAATGCTAAGCAAATACACAGAGGCATCAACAGCAAAAAATGTAGTACATTGAGTTATGAACAGGCGTGATTGAGAATACCAATAGAAATATTGCGAACAAATTTCCAATAATTGGAAGAAAATTTTAGCCACACCCCCCTAAGTGTGATTTATGGTGCTAAACACAGATATGGCCACAAACAAAAACATTTTTCCAAGTACTTCCTTCTTCATATAGCCATGTTCACACGGGCACAAAACTCCAAAGGTTCGACACTCCAGAGTTTTGAAACTCTGAAGTTTCAGCCTCCGTGTGGACACGACTTATGTTATTTTGATAAATCCCTCTGAATAGGTTGTACACAGTACTATAAATACCATGGCTGATTGAGAGTTAACAGAAAATAATTAGTTTTGCCTACATCAAAGACATCAAACTAGTCAAGTTAGAATTTCCAATGTTTTGCCCTCAAGTTTTCCAACCTAAATTGCTAACCATAACCCAATCCTAATCGCTGATGCTAATCCTAACCAAAAACCCTGATCCTAAACCCTAACCTCAACTCTGACCTTAAACCCTAACCACAACCTATAACCATAACCCCCAACCTCAACCTGTAACCATAAACCCTAACCTCAACCTCTAACCATAAATCCCAACCTTAACCTCTAACCATAAACCCTGACCCCTAACCATAAAGCCCATAAACCCTAACCTTAACCTCTAACCATAAACCCTAACCTTAATCTCTAACCATAAAGCCTAAACTTAACCTCTAACCATAAACCCTAACCTCAACCTCTAACTATAAACCCTAATCTTAAACCTTAACCTCTAACCATAAACCTTATAGTCAGGAGGAATTGTGGGCACAGGGTGGAAATGGAGTACAGACTTTTTCTATTGATCGATTTTTGTCAATGATGACCTAAGCTAAAAATTTCTGGAGGGTGTGCAAAATTTCGTGCAGTGCCATTTCTAGAAATCCAATATGGCCGCTATCACTCTCAAATTCATTCAAATGGCCATAATTTTATGCACTAGGTCCAGGTTTTAAAGCACGAGGAATCTTTTGGACCGGTTATTAACGTGATTTGATCACAACATTACCATCAAATCCAATATGGCCACCCTAAAACCCAATATGCCCTGAAATCATTCAAGTGACCATAACTCATCAAGTATTTGTGATAGAGGCATAATTCTGCGCTCTATACCCAGTAGGAACTCATATCTGACATTTCAAGTGTGTTAACAAGCTTACCAATCATGATGGAAGCCAATATGGCTGCCTTTTAAGATCTTTAAAACCTACGAATTGTCATATAGTCATTATATACTGGCCGTCATTTTGAATTTTAAGCATGTGTCAAAACAAATATACCAGATACGAGTTATTAATGCTCAAAGACATACATCTCATACTTTAATTTAAACTTTAATAATCATTTTGGGTGTTTTAACTAAATACAACACAGATCTATCGTAATTTAATAGTTTTAAAGGTAAAAAGGCAGCCACATTGGCCCCCATCTTAACAATTTTGCATGTTAAAGAAACAGAAATTCCAGATAAGAATGTCAAATGGTCAAATACTAATCCCATACCTTAATTTATACATTTATAATAATAATTAGTTGATGTAACTACATATAATACACATATAATACACATATGTAGGTTTTACTATTTTTAAAGGCAGCTGTATTGGCTGCCATCTTGAATTTTGAAAATGTCAATTACAGAGAAATGCCAAATAAGGGTTTCTAGTGATCAAATACATGTATCTCATAAGTGTAAAGCATAAAGCATGCATATAGATACTGGAATTAAGCCTCTAAACTGCAAAATGTGCAGAACACTTGACGTGTCCGGATGCGTTGGAAATGCATTCTAGGTGTTAAAGTAACACTTGCAGAGTGTGATCAATTGTAACAGATTTTGAACACCTGCAGAACATATTTTAGGTGTTCAGCATGTATTCAAATAGCGTAAATAGGTATAATGGAGGTGTTAAGATCATTTTAATGATTCCGAGAGCATATTTGACTTTTGAGCAGCCATATTGGATTTTTGTGGCAATGTAATGATAAAATTACATTACCAACACTTTCTTGTGCTTAAAACACTGGAGTACCGAGAAATATTTGTCTCTATCAGAAATACTTACGGGATTATTAGTGATTTTGAGTTTCACCCCCTAGTTTTTTTAGGGGGCTACAACCCCGCTATAACCCCTCGATAAACTCCGGAGTTTTAAAAACCGCCGGCATAGTCCACACGCCAAAAAACCCCGATCGACACTTCCATATTTTGAAACGCCGAAGTTTTCCGCCTCCGTGTGGACAACGGGACAATTATGTTATTTTGATCAATCCCTCCCCCGTCTGAATAGTTTACAACACAGTACTATAAATACCATGGCTGATTGAGAGTTAACAGAAAATAATTATTTTGCCTACCTCAAAGACATCAAACTAGTCAAGTTAGAATTTCCAATGTTTTTGTGCCCTCCAAGTTTTCCCAACTCTAATGCTAACCATAACCCAATCCTAATCGCTGATGCTAATCCTAACCAAAAACCCTGATCCTAAAAACCCTAACCTCAACTCTTACCATTAAAAAACCCTAACCACCCCTATACCATAACCCCCACCTCACCCCTGTAACCATAAACCCTAACCTCACTTCTTCACCATAAAATCCCACCCTTACCTCTACCATAAACCCTGAACCTGACCCTAACCATAAAGCCCAAAACCCTAACCTTAACCCTAAACCCATAAAACCCGAACCTTACATCTCTCTAACCATAAAGCCTAAACTTAACCTCTAACCATACCCTAACCTCACTCTAACCATAACCCTAATCTTAAACCTTAACCTAACCTAACCTTATATTCAGGAGAATTGTGGGCCAAGGGTGGAAATGGAGTACAGACTTTTTCTATAGATCGATTTTTGGTCAATGATGACCTAAGCTAAAAATTTCTGGAGGGTTTGCAAAATTTTGTGCAGTGGCCATTTCTTCTAGAAACCAATATGGCGCTCCCACCTCAAATTCCATCAGTCAATTGCCATAATTTAATGGCACTAGGTCCAGGTTTTAAAGCACGAGAATCTTTTGGACCGGTTATTAACGTGATTTGATCACACACATTACCATCAAAAATCCAATATGGCCACCCTAAAACCCAATATTCCCTGAAATCATTCATTGCCATAACGCAAGTCATACAAGTATTTGTGATAGAGGCATAACTCTGCGCTCTAAATACCCAGTAGGAACTCATAGCTGACCTTCAGTGTGTTAAAACACAAGCTTACCAATCATATGGAAGCCAATATTGCTGCCTTTTAAGATCTTTAAAACTAACACGAATGTCATATAGTGCATTATAATACTGTGACCGTCATTTTGAATTTAAAGCATGTGTCACAACAAATACCAGATACGAGTTTTTCATGCTCAAAGACATACATCTCATACTTTAATTTAAAATCGTTACTTAGTCATTTGGGCCTGAGTTACGTTAAGTAGTTAGTGTCAAAAACTGTAAACTCCGAAGCAGATATCTAACTACTCGTAATTTAATAGTTTTAAAGAAGGTAAAATGCAAGTGCACACATTGGCCCCCATCTTACCAATTTTGCATGTTAAAGAACCAGAAATTCCAGATAAGAATGTTAAATGTTCCAAATACTAACCCATACCTTAATTATACATTATATAATAATAGTTGATGTAACTAATATAATACACATATACTACACATATGTAGTTTACTATTTTTAAAGGCAGCTGTATTGGCTTCGCATCTTGACTTTTTGAAATGTCACTTACACAGAGAAATGCAATAAGGGTATCTATTGCTCAAATACTGTACTCATAAGTTAGACATAAAGCAGGCTATGATACTGGCTTAATAAGCCTCTAACCTGGCCAAAAATGTCAGAACCACTTGACGTGTCGGATGCATTGGAAATGCTTCTGAGGTGTTAAAGTAACACTTGCAGAAGTGTGATCAAGTTGTAACAGATTTGGAACCCCTGCGAACATATTTTAGGTGTCAGCATGTATTCAAGTAGCGTAAATAAGGTTATAATGGAGTGTTAAGATCATTTTGATTCCGAGAGCATATTTGACTTTTGAGCACCATATTGGATTTTTGGTGGCAATGTAATGATAAAATTACTTACCAACACTTTCTCGTACTTAAAACAAACACCGGAGTACCGATAAATATTTGTCTCTATGATGATTGGAAATACTTACGGGATTATTAGTGATTTTGGACATGGTAGCAGCCATATTGGATTTTCAAAAATGTCACGTAAACAATTTTGCACACCCTCCAAAATTATTGGCTTAGGTCCTAATGACTGAAATTCTCAATAGAACAAGTCTGTACTCCATTTCCATCCCTAAGGCTTGTGTGCCCAAACTTCTACTGACTATAACCTCTAAACAAAAACCACCACCCCACCATAACTCTAACAAAAATAAAAAAAACCCCAAACATCACCTCTTACCAAAACCCTGACCCCCTAACCATAAGCCCACAAAAACCCGAACCTTAAACCCTAACCATAAACCCTAATCATAACCCCTAACCATAACCCCTACCCTTAACCTCTAACCATGAAACACCATAACCTTAACCTATAACCATGATAAAACCCTGACCATAATCTCTACCATTCACCCCTTACCTTAAACCTCCACCATAAACCCAAAACATCCATTTTGCAAATTTGCTGGAACCCCCAATCTGATTCAGCTCTGTTAACATCACTTTTTACTTTTAGTATGTTTCAGCAAGCCTTGCTTTATGCTTATAAATTAAACTCTCTAATTTTGCTCGGTATGGTCAATTTTTTGCCTCCCAAAACCCCTTTTTGGCTGCTGCCCACAACCTCCCATCAGCAGAACCCTTTTTTTTCTATAAGGTGACTAACCACCAATCCAGAAATGCATCTCCCATTGAACTTCAACCAAAACCCAAGGCCAATGAAACAATCAGTACTTCATCAACCCCCTGTCAGTGCATTCACTTACCACATGTATCACAATTTTAATAATTTGCCAATTATCAGCAATTCAAACATTTAATAAAAATGTCAAACCAGGAGCAAAAATGCCGACAAATTTATTAACAAACCTATTTGACCTAACGATCACTTAAGGAATTTCTATGCCATACAATCATAAACTTTGGACCTGTCATTATCTAGGTGTTGAGATATTCATGCTACAATCATTTCATAGAACCTTTCTTTTCTGGCCACTGCATGGAAATCTTGGGATATTTCCGGAGGTGTAATTGGCAGCGAAACCAAGAGCCACCAAACACAGACTGTGCAGAATGAGTTTTTTACCTGGCCTCTAAATTCCGGTATGCGTAACCTACCCAAATTCTGTATAATGGATACGCTACTTAGGTTTTTCAAAACTCAACCCATGATCAATCGATAAGCAGTAGTGTTTATGACTTTATAATTACTATTGATTTCAGTTTATCTAGGTTAGTCTCATTGGGCGAGTTTGCCTTTCCTATTGGTATACTGGAATTAGAGGCGAGGTTGACCTCTTTCGCGTCGGCCAGACTGTGTGACACAGCAGGTACGAAAGCAGCGATGAGTGCGGGCCTATCAATTGTTAACCGAACTTACAACTCTGTTGCACTTTAAAGGTGCGTGACAGATTTCGCATATCAGGGTCCCTAAAAAATTGACGAGCTTGATTTTTAAACAATTTTTGCACTGAATGTAAAGCTTTCCATCAAACTATCCCCATCTGAAAGGATTAGCTGAGAATTTCCTTGGTACACATAAGTTGTAATTTTCTTATTTCAATGGGAGCAATCCACATTCATCCATGTTTTTATATATTAATGAAGCAAATCAAAATCAACCTTTTTTTTCACTTAAGAATCTTTTTCTATAGTCAAATACAAAGCAAGAAATCTATTGAGTGTATTATGGATACTTGAAATCTCTCACTGTGCAATTTTTTAATAATTAAATGGAGTGATTTTTTTATTTCAATTTGAGTATACTTTTCTTCTCATAATCGTGTGGTGGAAAGTTTTCAGTTACTCATCAGTGGGGCAATTTTTTTTCATAGTGGGTGAAGGGGTTTTTAAAACCTTCCATGCCCCTCCCTCCTCGGTATTTTAAGTTAAATTGTGCCCCCGTAATTAGCTCGTTCCACGTAGCGTTCCGTCCGCCGTACCACCTCCTACAACGCTACTTTCCTTTCCTATTTGAAAACCGGGATGGGTGCGCAGCCGATCCGATGGGCGGAATAGCAAATTCCAGAATCATTATAAAAATACAGCACTTATTGAAATATTTACCTTAGATGTAGTCTAAATTATTTTTATATTATACGCACGTTTTTTCCTTTCCTCTCCTTGACTGGATTGTTCCATTCAGGTCTAAACTCTGAATGATTTTTGAAACAGGTATTTTGTCTTAACCTTAAAAATCCCAATTTACACATAGCAGTCGCCCCACGAGAGTCCATGAGTCGCCCCTGGATTGTTCCCTGTTTCTTTTCTTTAGAATAGGCACGAGCAGCTTATTTTCAGCTGATACCATAAATTACGAACATCACCCGAGTCCTGGACGTGGGAGACGACTGTGTTTATCTTCATTTTTCGATCACTTCGATGCCCTTTTTAGGGCCCACATTTCACGGATGTAAAGCATGAGCTGTGCACCGTTTGTATTTTTAAAATCGAGTCTAGGAAGGGATTGCTAAGACCTCAGAGAGTTTTCATATATCAAACGGATTCGTGTTATAAGACCGTAAGTATACGCAAATTCTTACTTTGTGGCACATGGTGGAGACTGTGGATCCCGCTTTTTTTACTATACTGCCTCTCATGCTTTGTAGGAAAGATTAGGGGCTATCGTAAGCGGAAACTCAGAGCACCGCGGGCTACCCCTTAGTGGACTTTTGCTTTATTGTAAAATGGACTCAAGTTTCAGTGTCTAGAGGCAAGTTGATCCGTTGGGCTTCCATGGTTATTCATTTTGCATGAGGACTGCCGGGGACTCAGACTCCGGGTCCCGGACCGTACACCAATGACTAGGACCTCGGATACTATCTCGGGGACATAACCCTTTGACGAGTTCTTACTCCCCCTGGTTTGTAAAAAGGGCAGGCTACCAGCGCATATGGCGCTGGTCGGGTGACCCAGCAACAGCAGATTGTCGCTTCGGGGGCCAATCTAAGGCAAGTGCGTTTTTCCGCGTAAATCCGCATAGAACCAGGAAGTATGTGCTCGTGGGGTGGACTCGACTCTGGCACTGCAGCTAGATACTTAGCAAAGGGGCATTTTGGATAATAAATTATGCATATGTTAATGTTTATTAAACAAACATAGAAAAATTGGTTTTTGAATACAGTCAAGATTACATTCTTCCAGTCAGGGGGAAAATCAGAAGGGGTGGAAGGGATACCCTCTCAAGTCAGTCTATGCTCTTGTTTGTTCATAAGCAGGTGCTTAGCCAGCCCGGTGGTTCTGAGGGGGCAATTTCCCGGTAGGTGCAAAAATTTCCCGATCACAAGCAAAAATTTTCCGATCGCAGGGCAAAAGAATTCGAAAAAGGGCTGATTTAACATAAATATCAGTCTTTTATTTCCCGATTTCAGCTCAAATTTTCTTTCAGAGGGGGCACTCTGCCCCCACCTGGCTATGCCACTGTTCATAAGCAAATTTTCTTCCATTCAATTGAAGTCTACATTTCCATATGTGCTACATGTGCAATGTTAATCAATTTGCTTCTATTTGTGCTGAAAGTCTATTATTCCCCCTCCCCACCTGTCAGAATGCTACATACAAACCACTTGTTCACCATTGATACAATACTCTTGATCAACATACACAAAATGAACTCATCCCCTAAGGTTTCATTCTCAGAAGTCCCAAATATGCATGTCCCAAATATGCATGCCCTGAGCAAAAATCACTGTGCCATACAAAATTTGCCGTAGTAGATTAGGTGCCATTCCAAGTACTTTAAAAAACGTGGAAATTTTCGCGCTACATTAATTTTTCGGCTTTTCGCGCGCTTCTCCTGAGCTATCGCGAAATTAAAACCCCCCCCGCAATGTTTATATTTTGTGATGTAGTTCTATGTAGTCTGCTTAACAGAGCTAATTTAAAAAACAAGGCAAAAATGTTAAAAATCGCTGAAACGCGAAAATTAACACGCGAAAATATCACTTTTACAGTAATGTAAGATCATTGGGCCTCAAGTAAGACATTCCCGTATTCATATGGGCATGGTAAAGTGGCATACCTTGAATTGTATCATTCATCTTAAATCTGTGATTTTTGACAATGATAATGTACTTCAATCCCATTTGACTGAGTTGACAAAATACAGCTCCCACCCACCAACTGGTATAGTGACCAGAGTGGAGAGTAAATAATTCATAATTTTAATCAATCTGAAAAAGTCTGTCTCTACAGTTGTTACAGAATTTGACAGGTGATAAGAGTACAAAAAGCATATTATTTTGATCTTGCAGTATATAAAAGTTGTGAAATTAGATCCCACTGCTGTAGACTTAATTCTATTCTCTAGAACCTGTTTAGGAAGCCTCAATAAACACCACAACAAAAACATACCAAGGTATAATCAATGGTATTTTCACTATTTTGACACAGAATGGTTCTCAAAATTTTCCAAGTGTATCTGACTTTATGCCATGCCAGTCACTAATTCAATTGCAACACTACAGATACCATGGCCATTATTAGTTCTTAGCAAAATTAATAATCTTTATTATTAAAACGCAAAGTTTGCATGGGTAGCGCCATCGGATTGGGAACTTTATTGCGTTTCCTCCTTTTCCCCATCGTAGCACCGCCAGTCCTCGCCCAATCACAACTTCACTTTATTTAAATACTGGCTGATTTGCCAATGACTGGTATGTTCACCGGCAGTCGTCACCCAATCATAACCTCGCTTTTACAGTGCGTCGTGCGTAATTTATTTAAACACTTGCTGATTTGCCAACTACCAGTATGTTATTACTCATTAAAAATTCCGACTTGGCACAAATCGTATTTTTTTGATATACCGGTATGTTATTTAATCATTGGTAAGGGGCGGGGTGGGGGCAGAGGGGGCCATGGCAGTTGAGATGAGCCCATCGGTTCACTTGAAGAATTCAGGTCATGGCATATGCAGGCTATGCCCGGCTACCCTACACCCTGTTGGTCAGCCTGCACCTCTGCCCCCTCCCTTTTCCCCTTCCCCAGCTCCCCGCAGCTTGGCCCCTGCTGGTCTATTGGTAGGATTAAGGCACTCACCTTTTGTGTAGTTATTTCCCGGTTTCCAACTTTGTTTTGATAAAAGTGCATTTTATCTCCTTCCAGGATAGTCCATCTTTTGTCAAAATTCTGAGAAAAAAAAAACAACCAAGCAAATTACAGTGTGCATGGTAATTTCATTTCCTGTAAGAGCAACATCAGTACACAAGGCAGGGTTCGCCAGTTTCTTCCACAGGTGGCATAAAACATGTTTTTCCCAGTTTTTTTCTACTGACTTGGAAGAAACTTTAGGTTATCTTCTAGTGAAAGTGGAAGCAAACTTAAAAAAGTAATTTCAAATGTCTATTATATGCAAAATGAATATATTTTTTTTTTAAATTAAATAATGAGGTGAAATATACTGAAATAATTTAGAATAACCATTCGGGGACCCTTACCCACCCCATGCGTTTGTGTAAATTAAACTCACCTGATCCGTGTGGCTAGAATAACAATATAACCCGGTTTTCCATTAAAATTGGGTGATTCCGTAAATTAGGGGGTAACTTGTGAAATTTTGATTTTAATTATTTTCCTTTTTGGAGAAAAAAGGACAACAAAAAATTAAGGAGGTCTCAATATTTCTTAAATTTTGGATAATGCCATTCCTCGTAATAACAATCAAATAGTCAAAGTCTTTAAAAAATTAAAAAAATATTGCATAAAATGCATTTCCGTTTCCCCGTGTAAATGGGATACCAAACCACGTTCTTATTTGTTTGAAGATAATTTCATTAGTATGTGATATGTTGTATAGTTTAATGAGTACATTTTGGTTATTTGAGGGGCCACAATAAGATTAATACGTACAAATGGTCCATCGCCTTCATATAAAACATGTTTTTCAGGCACAAGTGTAGCGGACAACCAATTTTGGTGTCCGTTTTACACGGGAACCACAATCACCACAGGGATATTCACACTTAAAATGTTTTTTAATACATTTGTTTTTTTTTGAACAAATTTAAGACGTCGCCACTGGTTTAACGTATGCAAGCAATTGCAACTGAACTTTAAAGCATGTTAACAACTTATATTCATTTTCTCCAGTAACAAACCATTTGTTCCCATAGTAAACGTGGAAAAGTAGAAGCGGGACAGGACCAAATTTTGGGTTTTGTTTACACTGGAAACATGACTTGTGGGCATTGATTATACCAAGCGGCTTAATTACCAAAACAGCAGATTTATTATGTTATGAAAGCTTTAGGTGTTTGCTTTATAATAATCATAAACACTATACCATAGATTTTCACGGTTTTGAGGCAATTAAACAAGAACACACTGTTTAGGCTTTTTTTTTTCATGTCACAGGCTTGGTGTCCCATTTAACACACACGGGAAATGACACCTTAATTTATACATAACATTAAAATTTTATGAGGGCAATGTTTCATATTATATAATCTGAAAATTAATGCAAAGCTGTAATTAAAGTGAATTTATAAGTTTAATGACATAATCTTCATTGTTAAATTTAAAAATAAATCAAAATGTCCCCACATAGTAAACGGGAAACCAAAGTCTACTGGCACCCAATTTACGGAAACACCCAATTACAAAGTTAATCTGTATTATTCATGTAAACTAAACAATAATGGGATACTTTATGATTTTGTGTTCTAAAAATTCCCCGAATTTGGCCATCAGAGTTTTAAAGCCTTTTTCATTGTTTGCATCTGCATTTAATATTATTGTAAGTAAGATGCACATTCAAGATTGGAAAACAGGTGACTAATACTATTATCATATAATTTTTTTCATATAAACAAAAGAAATGTGGATCAAATATATATGCCTGAAACTTCTTTTGGTGGGAAAAAAATTTGACATTTGTCCCTATAAGGTCATTAAGTAGCCTTGAGGATTTCAAGTGCAAACAAGATTAATATGGTGTAAATTTGTGAGTGTAATACATTTGTGTTATGTCTCTGCCAACCGTCCATTTTTTTCCAGTTTCTTCTTCTGGATGAAAACTGGAAGCAGTCACCTTTTTTTTTTTCGCAGTTTCTTCCATTCATCCAGGAACAATAGGTTTCTTCTGGAAGTTCTGAATCCTGCACAACAGAGTCACCACATTTTCATTCCTGGATCAGTTGTAGTAACAAAATGAAAATGGACTGTTGAATTAGGCAACATTGATAGTTTCACACTACCACATCTACCATCAGTTTGGTAAACATCACCTCAACAATAGAAACTCGAAACAGGCAACTTGTAGATAACACTTGTTGTTGGGATGCCTATTTTTAATTTTTAGAATTGTTAGGAATTCAGCAATGAATTTAAATAGTACCGTACGCACTCGGGTATAAGCCCACCCCTCAAAAGGAGATTTTACTTAACTTCAAAATAGGAGTGGCTTATAACCAGGGAGGGGCTAGA
>JAMKCH010070384.1:0-27453 GCA_023653785.1 Ophioderma brevispina | reverse complement strand
GTGGACTTTTCCTCAGCATGTTGTCCGTGTCCCCCAGGAGACAATGAAGGTATTTAGAGGAGGAGCAGAATATCTAGGGGCCTTATTTAAGGATTTGTTTACCTCCCCACTACAGAAAAAGGGTGACACTTTGGTAGTTAGTATGGACCCTATACATCAATGCCTAGGTAGGTAGTACTCTCAAATTGTGGTACACTTTTTCAATCGGGGCCAATTAAGTTTACACAGGGGTCAACTTTTAAAATGCCCCAATCATGTTGAAAAATGTATGCCATATTGTCCAGCTAATCATAAGGATTCCAAAAATGTATTAGTTTGTACCACCTACGACCATTGGTTTTGGGAGTTATAAGGTAAAATGTTAAAAAAGGGTCAATCTCCAAAGTTTGTACAGGGGGTCAACATTTAAAAGTATCTGATATGTTTAAATACTTGCACAGTATGCATGAGGTAAGAGGACTCCTAAAAACTATAGTTTGTATTATGTAAATGTAACTTACGGAGAAAGGGTCAAAGAAGGTCAACGCCAATGGGTATGTGACCTATGACCGATTTTGTCCAATAACATGGTAACTCATCTTGCAGATGGTAAAACTATTCCTTATATTGAATCATTAAGCTAGATGAACAACTATCATTTTCAACAAAATCTGGAAGCAACTTATGATTTGCCCACTGTACAAATAGAAATGGACCTTTTTTTACCATTTAGCAATTTACCCTATAATTCCAAAACCGTTGGTCATAGATGGTTTAAAAACTATAACATTTTTGTAATCCTTATGACTATACGGACAATATGGCAATACATTCAACATGATTGGAAGCATTTGTTTGACCCCTGTGTAAACTTAAATGGCCCCTATTGAAAAGTGGCACCACCAATTGAGAGTATACTACCTAGCATGATATAGAGGGTCCATTTTAAATACCACAGTGCCAAACCTTTTCTGTAGGTGAGGAGGGTGTTACGGGTCAACGATGATGTTTGACTGGGTCCTAGATCCTACACTTTATTGCAGAAACAGTGTTCGTTGTCGTCCAGTTTTTCTCCTTGCCACGAGTCGGTACATACAGTGCATACTCTTATTTAAGTTGATGAGTCCTGGCTCTTTCCCACGAGGGGTGCAGTCGCTTTCAGATTACGGATGGTGGAATTTGGTACTTTGTCTACCTCGTTTGTTGTTCAAACTTAAAATACGATAACAGGATGTACCAATGAGTTGATTTTTTCCCACGCCTTTGAGTTATATTCGCCCGTGCGGGCTCGGGAGTGGGTGAAAGAATAAGCCCGATGTATTCCCTGGATGTAGAGGCGACTAAAAGGGGATCCTGAGGGTTCGGGTTTTAGGGTACGAAGTGGTATGTTGTACTACCTGCATGTCATAAGACAATTCGTCTAATGTTCCAACAAGATGCAGTTTTCTCACTGGTAATATTCCCTTCGTATGAGAGTAGAGTTTTGTTCTATGCTTGGACCGATTCTTTTTCTTATTTTTGCGATGATATTGTCTTGATATGTCTTCTTTCCTTTTTCAACATGCGAGACCATACATTGCTAAGACCTGTATGGACTTGACCATATAAATCTGCAGATGATTTAGGGACAAAACTGCTATGCTGGTCTGTCCAAGGACCAACTTCCAATAATGCCGTGACGTGTGCATGCAGTCATGCATTTTCTAGATCTAAAACTTTATGATGGTTGGTAAAATACTCACTGGGGGCAAACTCTGCAAACATTTGAACTCGGTTATAATTGTTTTCTTCTAATCTTCCTTTTTCGTGTACCAATTGATTCTTCATTGCAACAAAAGTCTCCACTATATAGTTTGTTTCCTCATTCAGTTACACTAGGAATTTGACCAATTTTCTGCTCTTTGAATCTTACAGGGGCTCTTGTACTAGTCAACTGGTGTACTGATGTGCTGTGTTTGGGCGGCCCCTTACCATACCAGTTACAAGACGAGAAAATTCAAAGAAAAGTAACTCCGTCGTGTTCCATTACAGGAAAGAAGCATCTTGGGGAGCGTTGTTCAATATCTTGCTTAGGTTGTCGGACTTGGTTTGCATGAGTGGCCTAAATTTGTTTTCAAATTTCAGCATTTACAATTTTGTTAAAAAGTGTTGGTGTTGTGGTTTTTGATTTTTTTCGCAAACGTCGAATCTCAAATGTCATATTTATGCATTGGAGAGAGCAAAGTTAAACTATTTTTTATTAACTTTGCGTTTGTTAGTTTCCCAGACTTAGGGAAAGTACACCAGCTGATATTCGTAACACTGAGTTCTGTGTCAAAATTTAATGAGATGGTTTTGGTGCATTTAACCCTAGTCTTACCAAACCATTTTTGTAACACGGTTTACCAAGAAGGGTGCTTACCATGCGCCTCGATAATTCTTTGTAAAGTACCCGATGCTTATGATTTTGATACCAGTGGGTTACTATGGTCATCCACTTTCCATTGATACCAAAATAAGTACCAACATAACTAGTATGACATCACAGTGACGCCATATAAA
Organism: Ophioderma brevispina; assembly: GCA_023653785.1. NCBI lineage: Eukaryota > Metazoa > Echinodermata > Ophiuroidea > Amphilepidida > Ophiodermatidae > Ophioderma > Ophioderma brevispina. The sequence continues at coordinate 24,933 of JAMKCH010070384.1, read as the reverse complement.
GTCCGTGAGCCGGCAAAATTGACATTTTCCACAGAAAATAGGCAATTTGCATTAAAAAGGTAGGAATATCGGATTTTCATGTGGTTTTAAGTTCTAAAACTTAAAAGTTCTAAAGCATGCAATTGACTATAGTTTTACATAAACAAAGATTTTTAGAGACACACTGTGTATAATAGGCGGCAACGCCCCCCCCCCCCCAACCTTGGACTTTTACGGCATACCACCCCGGTGAATGTGCTACCTTCACATTTTTTTCTTTAAAACGACCGGGAAGGAGCTTTTTACGAAAGTTTTGCATTAATTTTAGCGCACCGGAGGAAATTTCACTAGGGGGTGGCAACTCCGCAAGATGAGGGTTAAGAAACATATATTGGTAAGAGCAGAAATAATGGCACCGTAAGGTTTTCAATGGCTGTTGTGAAATTAGGATAAGGCCATGCGTTTCAAGGTGGGCCAGTTTTGTGTGACATAGTTTTCATTTGTGTAAAATACATGGAAATTGGTGTGAAAGGCTCTAGCTCTCTTCAGGAACCCACAGCCCCTACAAAAGTATGCATTTATTTGAAGCCTACTAATCAAGGATTCCAGAAATGCAGTTGAGACCAATATAGCACTATTCCCAAGGGAGTTACGCAACCGCTAATGTCCAAAATATGATGAAAAAGATGCGATTTTAAACACATCTGAGTTCAAAAGTTATGGCAACTGCCTTTTATGTAATTGCAGATTTGGTATCCTCTAAGTACAAGCTTTCCATAGATATATAACTTTCTAGGTACCTAGTGCAGCAAAATAGTTTTGCGCAAGGCTTCAAAATTGCCAATTTTACCATTGAAAGTCATTGTCAAGGCATCTGCTATGCCCAAAATGCAAATATGAGCCTAAAACAATAATTAAACATCTGTTAATAAAGTTTACTGATTTAAAGTATGTAGTTGTAAGATAATATTTAGAATATATCTGGATGAGATGAAATTTGTAAGCATGTGACCCCTGTGGGGTCAATTTTCATGAAATGCTGCGCCTGCGCATCCTGCGCCTGCTCATCCTCCACTTCTAATTTTTTTGTAATTAACAAGCAATTAGTGGAATATGATTAATCTTTTTTTTAAACTATCACTTGCATCTTGTTGTCCTTCAAGTCTGCTCCAATTTAATACCAAATTCAACTATGTGGCTTGAATATTTATTTAAAAAATCACTTCCATGTTACAAAAATATCGCGCACATGTCACACCTCCACCTATTTACTGGCCCAGTTCAAAACGCATGGCCATAGACTAGCTACATGCGTGTAATAATTTTTGCTATGTGCAAAAAAAATGATGCCACAGCTGCCATAATTTTATTATTGTGGCCGGTTTTCACCTCAAAAAGGTCATGAGTGTCACACCTAGATGTGACATGGAATTAGTACTTGTTTTTTAAGCAGGCACCATAAAAATACATATTGTTAGAAACCATTGTGTGTGATTTTATGGATTTTAGTGGAGTATCTGCTATTACTTTATATTGAATTAATGATAATAAAAACACCAGTGTAGGAATTACGACCCCTGGAAGACAACAGGGTGTGAAACCTGAAAAAAATGTCAGAAAATATGTATATCTTCATATATAGTAAGCCATAGTAGTTAAAGGGGAACAGCTTTGATTTTGTTCTGTTTTTCCTAGTAAACACAAACTATTGGACAAAATAAACAACAATCAAAATTGTCTGTTATCCCAACTTCTATGTAGGGTGTGTCAAAGTCAGCAAACATTGGATGTCAGGAGTGTCAAACGAAGTGTAAATAGGTTTGTGTTCCATACACAGATAAATATATTTTTATATTGTTTTATGCCTTATAAGAGCTTTGTGCAAGGTATCAATTAAAAGAAAAAGTAACTGCACTAGTCCACCCATGTGAGCAAGATAAAAAAAACCTACATGTCAGGAGTGTCACACAAAATGAAATACCCAGAACATAATTTAAATACTATCCAAATTCTGTCGTTTTCACATTAATTTTTATATTTACACCTCAACTTTAGCACTGAAATGTTTAATGAAAAATACACATGGCTGCCTTTTTGTGAGGGAAAGTAGAAAAAACAAATTCACAAAATTTCCAAGATTTCCAATGAACATTGTATAATTTACCTAAGTACCAATTATTTCCGCATTTTTTATTTTAGTTTAGATGATTATTTACGGAGCCCCTAAGGGGACATCGTAAAGAAAACAAAATATTTCGCTAATCCGTTCAAACGAATTACTAAACCGTTCAAACGGATTAGTAATCCGTTCAAACGAATTACTAATTTGTTCAAACGAATTACTAAATCGTTCAAACGGATTTGTAATCCGTTCAAACGAATTACTAAATCGTTCAAACGGATTAGTAATCCGTTCAAACGAATTACTAAACTGTTCAAACGGATTAGTAATCCATTCAAATGAATTACTAATTTGTTCAAACGAATTACTAAATCGTTCAAACGGATTAGTAATCTGTTCAAACGAATTACTAAACTGTTCAAACGGATTAGTAATCCGTTGAAACGATTAGTAATCCGTTCAAACGAATTACTAAATCGTTCAAACGGATTAGTAATCTGTTCAAACGAATTACTAAACTGTTCAAACGGATTAGTAATCCGTTCAAACGAATTAGTAATCCGTTCAAACGGATTAGTAATCCGTTCAAACGAATTAATAAATCGTTCAAACGGATTAGTAATCCGTTCAAACGAATTACTAAATCGTTGAAACGATTAGTAATCCGTTCAAACGAATTACTAAATCGTTCAAACGGATTAGTAATCCGTTAAAACGAATTACTAAACTGTTCAAACGGATTAGTAATCCGTTCAAACGAATAACTAATTTGTTCAAACGAATTACTAAATCGTTTAAACAGATTTGTAATCCGTTAAAACGGATTAGTAATCCGTTCAAACGAATTACTAAATCGTTCAAACGATTAGTAATCCGTTCAAACGAATTACTAAATCGTTCAAACGGATTAGTAATCCGTTCAAACGAATTACTAAACTGTTCAAACGGATTAGTAATCTGTTCAAACGAATTACTAAACTGTTCAAACGGATTAGTAATCCGTTGAAACGATTAGTAATCCGTTCAAACGAATTACTAAATCGTTCAAACGGATTAGTAATCTGTTCAAACGAATTAGTAATCCGTTTAAACGAAGTAGTAATCCGTTTAAACGAATTAGTAATCCGTTTAAACGAAGTAGTAATCCTCAACGGATTAGTAATCCGTTAAAACGGAATTACTAATCGTTTAAACGGATAGTAATCTTAAACCGATTACTAATCCGTTTAAACGGAATTACGAATCCGTTTAAACGAATAGTAATCCGTTTAAACGAATAGTAAATCAGTTCAAACGGATTAGTATCCGTTCAAACGAATTAAATAATCTTTAAAAGGATTAGTAATTCGTCAAACGAATTACTCAATTGTTCACCGAATTGCAAATCGTTTAAACGGTTTAGTAATCCGTTTAAACAAATTAGTAATCGTTCAAAACGAATTCGTACTCCGTTTAAACGAATAGATCCGTTTTAAACGAATTAGTAATCCGTTTAAACGAATTAGTAATCCGTTTAAACGAATTAGTAATCCGTTCAAAACGGATTGAATCCGTTAAACGAATTACTAAATAGTTCAAAGGATTATTAATTTCAAACGGAATTACGATCCGTTAAACGAATTTACCAATCCGTTTAAACGAATTAGTAATCCGTTTAAAGAATTAGTAATTCGTTCAAAACGGAAAAGTAATCCGTTCAAACGAATTACTAAAATCGTTCAAACGGATTAGTAATTCCGTTCAAAAGAATACTAAATGTTCAAACGAATTAATAAATCGTTCAAACGGAATATTAATCCGTTCAAACGAATACTAAATGTTCAACGAATTACTAAATCGTCAAACGGATTAGTAATCGTTCAAACGAATTACTAAATCGTTTTAACGGATTAGCAAACCGTTCAAACGAATTACTAAATCGTTCAAACGGAGTAGTACTCCGTTAATGGGGTCAAGAAGTGGTGGACATGGATCCCTGTCCCCTGTTTGACCTCTTGGACCCATTGTCTGAGGAAAAGTTTAAAATAAACTGAAGACGTCAAAAAAAAACTTTGATCATAGATGCCTCTTGGGAACCGTCTATATAATGAGGTCAAAAAGTCCAATACCAAGTCAAAGTTATGGGGGTCAGTTATAAAATAGGCGGGAAGACATCAAATGGTTCATTCGAGAAGTAGAAGTCCAATAGTCACAGAACTTGGACAGCGAGCAACTTTGGGAACCTGCATAGTGATAATGGATCAAAGGTCAAATAAAGGGTCAAAGGTCACCTAGGTCAAGCTGTAAAGTGTGAAGGAAAGGTGGTCGTGAAAGCAGGCGACCATTTTTGTTCGAGAACCTTGTTACTATTCCAATAGTTCTTGACCCCCTGTCCCTATCCCCAGTTCTTGACCCATTGTTCTGTTCCCAGTTCTTGACTCCATTGACCCCTGTTAAACGGTCGGCATGTCTGACACGTTGTACCGTCCCCCTGTCTGACCCCATTGACCATGGCCCCCCTCGTATTGGACCCATTGTCTCTGTCCGCACAATGTTCAGGGGCCCCCATTGTAACTGTCACCTGTTCTTGACGCCATTGTCCATGTCCACCCAGTTCTTGGCCTTCCAGTGTTCCTCTCCCTGTTCTTGACTCCATTGTCCCTGTACACCCAGTTCATTGCACCATTGTCCCTTCCCTGTTTCTGGCCCCGGTCTGTACCCAAGGCCCCTGTCCCACATGTCCATAAACCCATTGTCTATGACCCTGTCTTGACCCCATTGTCCCTGTCCCACTGTTCTTGACCCCAATTGTTTGTGTACCCCTCTTTTGACCTTTTTCCATTGCCCTTCATTGTTCTTGATTCCCATGTCTCTCCCCCTTTCTTCCACACATTGTCTCTGTCCCCCTGTTCTTGACCACATTCCGTATCCTGTTCTTGACCCCATATCCCTGTCCCACATTGTTCATGATTCCATTGTCCCTCTATCCACGGTGACCCAAGATTCCCAGTCCCAGTTCTTGAACCAATCAGGTCCTGGTCCCTGTTCGTGATCCATGTGTCCTGTTTATTTCGATCTTCTGGTGTGTATTGTTTTCCGGTCCCCCGTTCTGAACCTTTAACCCCATTGTCCATGTCCCCCTTGTTCATGACACCATTGTCCATGTACCCTGTTCATTTCGCCCCGATTCTTGACCCTTGTCCCTGTCACCCTGTCATGGACTCCACCTGTCTCCATTGTTCAATACAATTGTCTACACTCACATAAACCCACCACCCACGCCACTCAAGTTATCTCCCTACGCCTCGTCCTCTACTACCCCCAATCTTTAACCCTATCCCCCCCCCACATCACAACCGCCCAATCGCATCCTTTTCCTCACTTTTCAACCTCCTATTCATTAATCTCCCACCTAGCCCTATTCCCCCCCCTCACGCCCCATTCCTCGTTCCTCCTGTATCTTTACTCCTCCACATTCAAACCATCCCCCGTATTTCCCTCACTCCCCACCACCCACTTCCCCATACACCACTCTCGGCCCTTAGTTTTCCGACCCTCGACTCCCCCCTAAAAACTTCCCTCCCCCTCACAGAAACCCCAAACACCCCTATAAAAACGTGCGTCAACCTACCTCCACCCCAAGCGTCGACCTTCTCCGACCCAACGATATTCAACCCCCTCCTAGGATTCCCCATCCACGCTTGCCCCTAAAAAGATTTCACCATTATTACAAACCACCACACCCCACCCTTAATACCCCATTCTCCGCCCACACCCTGTTCCGCCTCCTCCCCTCCCCCCCTAGCCCTCCCGACCCCCACCACCCTCAACCACACTTGTCCTAACTCCCAGCACCCCCGCAGTACCTTTCCCTCACACCCCATTTGCCATATATCCCCCAACTGCGTCCGACCTACCATCACCCCCATATACATCCCAACCCTTCCGCCCATCCATCAGCACCCGCTCCAACTCCTCCTTCGCTTACCCAGACCTCCTCCACAACACTCTGCAACCCCCAACCCCCGCCGTTCACCCCACCAAATCTTCTCCCATATTCCGCCCACGCCCCCTCACGCCCACAACCTCCCCAGAACTTCACCAACCACAAATTCCAACTTCACAGTACATCTTACTCCCTCTAGGCCCGACACCCAGACCACTTCCTTTGTTCGCAACCCCCGCGCCCCAGCCGCCATCCCCTAAACCCCCATCGCATCCACCCCTCCATTATCAATACTTTCCATACCCCAAATTTTATCCAACCATCTCTACTCGCTCCTACCGACTGCACCCACATAACAAAAGCTCCTTAACACACCTATCTAGTACAGCCCGCACCGCTTCTTATTTCTCTACCGCACACTCCCCCACCGTCGAACGAGACCCCTACCCCTCCCCACAACTCCCTGTCCTACCCTACCCACCTCAACACCTAAAGATGTAAACCTTCATGCACCCACGCTAATCTCGTCACCCCTAACATCCTTACCCACCTCCCCAGCTCCATCATCCACCAATTCATTCCACCACCATACCCGGTCCACGCCCCACCACGCCTTAAAATACCAACCCCTCCATCCCACTCAGCCCCCCCACTCAAGCACCTCCAAATACCTCCATATGGCATCATGCACTCTTCCACCTCATCTACCCCCCAACCACACCACGCCGTATCCCTAGACGAACTTCTCACCACACATGTCCTCCCTCCCCGCTCCGCCCCCATCCCCACATCCTGATAACTGCCTCGCTATCCCCCACACCTAGCATAAACCCAACCCCCCCCACACCCACTACCCGCACTTCCGCACACACCCCCATTGCGCCCATCTTGAGATATATTACCCACACCTCCACTCTTTTTCCACCTCAATTCATTCCCTCTAGCCCTCTTTCGTCATCCTCCCCCTCCTCTAGCGGTCCTTTACCCTGACGTTCCTCTTAGTGCACCACTTCATTGTTCATGACCCAATTATCCCTTGGTATTGACATTATGTCCCATGACCATTTCTCTGGCCTCCATTGTTCATTACCAAATGTCTCCCGTCAGTCATTGTTCATACACCATTGTCCCTGTCCCCGTCTTGCCCTATTGTTCATGACCCAATGTACATGAACCCATTATCCCTGTCCCCATTGATCATGACCTTGTCCCTGTCCACGTGTTAATGACCACATGTCTGTCCACTGTCTTGACCCATGCCAGTTGCCATCAGTATTTGCCCCTATGACCTCGTGGTCCCTATTGTTTTTGATCCCATTGTCCACTGTCCCTCATTGTGCTTGATCCCTAACCATTGTCCTGTCCCCTTTGTCATCGCCCCATTTTCCTTTCCCCATTCATGACTCCATTGTTCCTCCCTCCGTTCTTGATCCCATTGTCGTGTTCCCAGTTCATTGACCCCGTGTTACCTGTCCGCAATTCTTGACCTATTGTCCCTGTCCCTTTTACCGAGTTGCCCCTGTCCCTTCTTCTTAAACCCATTGTCCTTGTCCCACATTCATGACCCCATCTTATCCCTGTCCCGTGTTGTCATGACTCCATTGTCCCGTCCCGCTGTTCTTGGACATCATTGTTCCCTGTCCCATGAGCTTGTTCCCATTGTCCATGTCCCACCACATGGAACACGTCAGTTTAGTCATCAATTATCTCGTCAATTAGTAGTCCAATGTCCTAACCTCGATAGGTAGTCGTCATTACTTATCGTTTGAACGATTAGTAATTCGTTTTGAACGGATTACTAATCGTTTTGAACGGATTACTAATACGTTTGAACGATTAGTAATTCGTTTTTGAAACGATTTAGATTCGCTTGAAAGGATTACGAATCCATTTGACGATTTAGTAATTGTTTGAACGGATTACTACTTCGTTTGAACGGATTACTCATCCGTTTGAACGATTAGTAATTCGTTTGAACGGATTACTAATCCATTTGAACGATTTAGTAATTCGTTTGAAACGGGTATTGACTCATCGTTCCCCCAAAATTACTTTCGTTTTAACCGGATACTATCCGTTTAAAAGGGTTTACTAATCGTTTGAATTATTTAGTAATTCGTTTGAACAATTAGTATTCGTTTGAACGGATTACTAATCCGTTTTAACGGGATTACTAATTCGTTTTTAAACGGATTACTAATCCGTTGGAGTGATTTAGTAATTAGTTGAAGAGATTTAGTAATTGTTTGAACGGAATGATTAATTCGTTTGAACAAGTTAGTAATTCGTTACGGAAGATTAGGTCGAAAGAAAAAAAATATTTTTTACGATGTCCGTTAGGGGCGCCGTAATTATTAAATAGAAATAGGGAAATTCACCATGGAAAATCATTTATTCTGAAAATGACACCATGGCAAAAGATTTGTTGTTACGCAATTGATCTATTGTGACACTCCCGTGTCCTTTTTGTTCGAAATTAGCATAAATTAGAATAAATTTGGTAAAAATGAAATGCTCTTTTCACAAAATATTTGGGAGATTTTTTACTTATACACATTTTAAAAAGCATCGCTTTACAGAAATAAAATGTCGTATATACATACTAGTTTACCGAGTTCGTGCAAACAAAGTCGATCTACCAGGTACGACTTTATTGCACTCAATTTAACTTCAATTCTGCGTGCAACAAAGTCGTATCTACACCAGAAGGCCTATTTAGCTGAATAACTCTGAAATATATTGAGCCTGTCACCTGAAATTGTATATCAAATTAAGCGTAATGATCTATTTTTCATATTATATAAATAACTAAATTTCGCCAAAAAATGTCAGTTACGACTTTGTGCACTCACATGACGAAACATCTTTGATAGATGTGGAGGTAGAAAATGTATAAGTGTGATCTTTATTTGTTCGGACAAAATATGCCATAAACGATAACTTTTTAAAGGCGTTTCAACTAATTTTCCACACAATAACCCTACACGCCACCAAACACCAAAAAAACCCAATGCACGGAGTAAGAAAAATGCACCAAAGCCCCGAATGCAGCAATGACGTCATTGAACGAAGACACAATGGGCACGAACTCGCTGGTACACCGCGTAGCGTGATATCCACAGGTCATGGGGTGGGGGGACCTTGGTTCGAGACCAACCAGAGTTTACCAATTTTACTTTCCCTCTTCCATTATTCTCATTCCCTCCAGGGAGATAGAGAATAGATACAGATTCTAAAAAATATAACATGGGGGCCATTTTTTCTTACTCGCCCGTATTAAAGTTAAAAATTGAAAAAGTTCTAAATTAAAGTTACGTCCACTTTACATTAGACGTGTGAATTGTCACCTTTGTCCCATTTTGGATTGTGTTCTATGGGAAGGCAAAGTAGGTGCATGTACCGTAAGGTACCATACAAAAAACAACACCAGGATCAAAAAGATTACAAGGGAGCCAAGTATAACAAACTTTCAGGTAGGCGAACAAAGATTAAGAACAAACTAAACTCTAGGAGAATGCACACCATTTTTTTCATAAAAAACAAGCACCACATACAAAGAACCCAAACTGAAATGGAACGTAAGTGCAACGTTCGATGGACCAAATGTAGTAATTCCAAATTAAAGCCTATCGTTTGTAGAAGGAATGTACCTACTCTGACCATACTTACGGTATGGATTGGGTGTCGCATATGAAAAATAGAGAAACAGATTTAATATTTTATTATTGAAATCCATGCTTAAAAACACGGTCATAATACACTTATTTTTTTCTTCTTTTCTACTTTTTTTCGTTCTTTAAAATAAAAAATCTTGATCATCTAATATTCAAGCCATAAAAAAATCATGAATATCAATATTAGACCAAATGAATATAGACCATATGAACAGTTGACCAAAAGGGATTTAGACCATGGGCATTAGACCAAATGGCGTTTATTAGACAATGAATATCATTGTTTTTTAGTATTTTAAGTAAAAACGTTATTAATATAACAAAACACAAATGACTTTTAGACCAAATGGATATTCGACCAAATGGATATTAGGACCAAAGGGTTTTAGACCAATGGATATTAGACCAACGGGTTTTAGACGAAATGGAATTAGACAGATGATATTAGACCAAATGGCATATTTAGACCAGATGGGTGTTAGACCAATTGGCATAGACATTGGTATAGCGATATGGAATTAGCGAGCTGAGTTTTTAGACCAGAGAATATTAGCTACATGGCTAGTAGACTTAAATGGTTTGTAGCCTAAATGGTTATTAGACTCAATGGTATTAGGACCATGGTATTAGACCAAAATGGCCATTAGACCAATTGGGATTAGACCACATGCAAGTCACCTTTCAATCGGGGGAATTACCGGGCGAATTTCGATAATTCCTCAAAATGCCCATCTCTCAGGAGATTGAATGTTCAATCAGTCGCGTCCTAATCCCTTCCTTTTGGCATTCACGAGGGTTGAGATCTAGAACGAATGGGGTACCGTTGCGAATACACCACTGTACGCTATATGCCTCCTGGTCGGCCGGCATCGCGGGCGGGGGTTACTTTGGCCAAATGGGCTGGGCCTCAGGTCCCAGCCTGGTTTGGCTGGCGGGATACACCAGGGCTTTCACCCACAGGTGTACCCTGGGTACTATGCGGCTAGGATGCAGGCCAACAGGTTGGCCTTCAAGGCCAGGGGTACTCAGGCAACGCGTACCAAGGTTACGCAGCCTTCGAGGCTAGGCCCAGTGTAAGCAGTCACGATCAGATCAACCCTGCTTCTACGTTGCCTCTAGTGCCGTTACTATTGGTGCATCCCAACAGCCGACACTCGGAGCTGCTCAGTGCGGGGCGCAGATATCTACCACATCGTCATGTCCACCTGGTTCTGACTCAAGGTCCGAATGGCGACGGAGATGAGGGGACTAATGAGGGAGAGTTAGGTTTCTCGGCGGAGGGGGGGGGGGGGGAAAAACTGCAACGTCATTCTGATAGCCCCGTTCTGGTTGTTGTTGACGCGCATAATTATTATAGGCAAAGATAGTCACAGTTCGGTGGAAATATTTACTATGTTTAAATACCGTGGTTAGCAAACGACTTGTTCACATATTTAACCAGCGGTTTTTAAACTGCGCGTTTAGCTAACATCAGAGTTTTTTAGGCCTAAACGCCGTTTATTTTAAACATGTGAGAATACGGACCTTGGGTGTCTGGAACCGTGCTGTCTATATGACCTGGTTTGAGTAGTCTCTTTAAGAGTAGTATATAGTGTGAATTATAAAGTACGAGTGATTCTGTGAAATATACCAGTAAGTACTGCGTGATTGCAGTGTGTGTATATGCATTTATTATTATTAAAGGGATAAGCGGCGATTTGCTAATCCTGTACATCGAAACAAATTAGTGTTATTGGTATTTGTGTTACGTATGGATACAACGTACATGAACCTGGAGGCGGTCGGTTTGATATTTTTTTTTAATTTATTTATGTTATCTTTTTTATTTTTAAAAATCAGGTTAAAAATACGTAAATAAATTCTCCCGTTGGATTTAAAAAAATAAATCCTACAGGTCGTTTCGGGAAAAAAAAGAAAAATTAGCCTGGGTCCACGTGAGCCCTCATTTTGAAAGATATTGATCTTTCGGAAATTAGGGGCGAAATATACGCGAGCGAAAAGCGGGCCACATTGTGCCACTAAAAATATATAATGTTGTGTGAAGATTTGCAAAATAGCAAAAGTAATTATTGTAGACCCAAAAAAGTAGGGCATTTAAACTTCTAGGATTATTTATGGTTGGAGCGTTTTTCCAAACCATGCATTTACCATTCATTTCTACAGGAAGGAAATGGGTTCCGGACCTCTTAGGTTGTTTAATATCGGCAGGTAATTGTATTTTATATAATGATATATAATATCATATTCAGAAGTTACTACACATTGTTCTCAGACAATTTGATGAAAAGCTTGTTTCACATAAAAGTATTACTGTTCCAGCGAACACATATATTATACCCACTGAAAGCCTCCAGAATTCGCCTATTAAGTCTCACGGTATCAATCAATATCTTTTTCGTGTTAAAAACCTGTGTAGGAACATTAAAAGGCTGACTCAAAGATTTTGATAATATTTTCATGTGCCATCAATTAAAAATAGTCATTTCTAGAACTAAAGAGTCACTTAAAATGCTCAACTCAAAATATTTGAGATAAATGGATTTTCGTTTTGATGTACATCACATTTGTTTAGAACAACAGTGCCATAGGATATGTATATGTATAACATACATTCCGGATCCGGAATTTTATAACAAAGATATGATTTTTAAATGAGGACTTACGCATTGAGCTTCACGCAGTGATTAGTATATGAACAAGAATTGTGTATATGCAAATGGCACGATTTGTTTTTTAAAATTGAGAAGCGCCTTATCGGCGAAAATCTCTGAATCAGGCATAGGATTTAGGATATTGTAGGATTACCTCGAGCATAAGTCTGCCTCAAGATTGGTGATATTGCGCTAGAATCGCCTGGATCTGACAAGCGTATGTATCTGTAACTCACAACTTGATAAATACGTTTGATATTTGCATTGAATCGGGTACCACATTCTCTTGCGTAGCGGAGATGCTTTACACACCTTTCCCAATGGCCACTCCCCCCCCCCCTATGATGAGCGTTCGCGAGACCGAGTAGGCCAATCAATGTGGACAACCCCCAGACTGGTTCGTGCGGTGGCTTGCCATTTGGTCTAATCCCACTTGGTCTAATGGTTCATTTTGTCGAAAATCCATTGGCATAATCCATTTGTTAATAACCATTTAGTCTAATTAATTATTTTGTCTACTAACCATGTAGTCTACTATTATCTGGGTCAAAAACAGCTGTCAGATTGTACCGATGTAGAACTATGCAATTGGTCAATATCCATCTCTAGTCTAATATTCATTTTGGCTAATATCCATTTGGGCTAATACGCATTTGGTCTAATACCCATTGGCCTAATGTATATTTGTTCTAATATCCATTTGGTCTAATGTCCATCTGAACCAAATGGATATTTGGTCACGGAAACCAGGGGTCGCCCAGATTATTCTCCTGCAAAGAAAGAAGATATTGGTCATTGAGCTAGCAGGAAGAACGGGACGAAGAGAAGGAATATGGGCACAAGCAAACCACTAAAGAAGTTGCTACTATGTAGAATTATCAAAAAAGAACAAGAATGTCTTGGATGAGCGCTGAAAATACGTCCAGTAGAATGGGGGTCCAGGGGATTGCACCAACCAGACTGCTGAGAAACCTTGTTTCAAATTTGGGGCTGCTGATTAGGGAATCGAGAATGCACTGACTCTGTATCAAGAATGCTCTACGAGCTACCTATACACTGTAGCTTACAAGAAACACAAGAATTTTGGCATTTGGGATTAGTTGCATGACCATCCCGCAAGGAAACTAACCGGGCAGAGACATCATCACAATTAAAAAGCTAGGTTCCTGTGACAGCCGTGGCTCAAAATGAAGATTGCTTTTTCTTTGGAGTGTCCGCTTGCAAGCTCTTTCTTCATGGTTTCCATTCTAGGACCTGTATGGAAAAGTAGGTGGCATTTACTTGCATGTTGTTTTACTCGTCACTCGGATCAAAAACTTTTTTGTTCCTACTTTCACAAACAAAATTGCACGAGCTTCACATATTATGTAAATGAAAAAAGAAAACTCACCACATTGCCATGACAGTTACTTCAACTCAAGGGTTTGGTATATTTAATGACCATCCTATGCAGGGGAGGGCGGCCAAAAAAATAAATCCAATTTCAGACGTCGCCATTAGTTTACACGTAAAAGCGAACTCTTGACGAAAGATTCTGAATTTTGTATATGTTGCAAGGAATATTTTCTTATCCAAACCGTTGGAGATTGAAGAATCAACGTCCACTGGAAGGTTTAACTGATTATTTTTTAATGAATAACGAATGAGGAACGCACCCCAATTAGGGTTGTGTTTTGCCTCTGTATTACTGTAATTCCTTTTGACATTTTATTGGTGAGTTGCTAATACTGAAATGAGGCTTGCCGCCACCGCCCTGATTTCCTATGCTTACGTCTTCCCTCGGTCGCATACTCCACCAGATAAGCCTGCCTTAGCTCTTTACTTGAGAAGCAGGTATTTATTGGTTTTGAGTCATTTTCATGACAGGACCATTTGATATCCCTTACGTACCTAACTCCGTACTAGGAAATATTCCCACGTTGATGGAACCTGACGATGGAGATTTCGAGTAGTGCGCCCCTACCCTGACTTAGTAAGTTTTTTTGGTACTTGTCCGTTTTTTGAACTAGCAATTTCACGAGACCGCTCCTCTTAGTCCACCGGCCCTTCCAAGTGAAGACCAAGGAAGCGGTCCGCTTCTGGACTTAGTTTATTTTTGAAAAGTCTACATGCGTGGCCCGGCTAGGTGACTTTTCACCGAAAGATCTGGCGACTTTCCGCTGAAGAAGGAGGCAGTCCGCTCTGGACTTAGTTCATTTTTGACATGGCTCCGTAATTCGTGACATTCAACCAACGTTCGCGTAGGTATATCTAGGGGGATGTTAGTCTGACCATAAAGCTGTTCTCGCTACTGCTAAAATCTCGCTGCCGTGGCCCAGCTAAGTGACTTTTCACCCAAGAGTTGGTTTCATAATCTAGAGCGATGTACCGCTGACCAAGGAAACGTGTCCGCTCTGGACTTAGTTTATTTATTTGTTGGAAAAGTCAACATACCGTGGCCCGGCTAGGTACTTTTCACCGAAAAATCCTAGGGCGACTTTCCGGGCTGCAATAAGTAGCGTCCGCCTCTGGACTTAAGTTTAATTTTTTTTGAAAAAAGGTCTACATACCGGGGCCCGGCTAGGTGACTTTTCAACCAAAGATCTAGGCGACTTTCCACTGCCCAGGAAGCGGTCCGCTCTGGGAACATTCACGCAAAAGATCTAGGGCGATCTTTCCTCCGCTGAACAAGGAGCGGGTCCGCTCTGGACCTTAGTGTCATTTTTTGTAAAAGTCTACATATACCGTGGCCCGGCTAGGTGACGTTTTTCCACACAACACCGAAAGATCTAGGGCGACGTTCCGCTGAAACAAGGAAGCGATCCGCTCTGGACGTTCTTGAACTCTGGACTAGTTCATTTTGAAATGTCTTGAGATTACTAGAAACTAACTACCCTCCTATAGTTCGTCTGGTCGCGGCCCCTTTTCTATCCTTGGAGCAATTTCATAGCTGATAGCACAGTATTTAAAACCTCAACTGACTTGTGGTATTTGTTGTCAGAACCGGGCATTGATCACGCACAGCTCTAAACATTAGAGAGAACCCTTCAAACACCTATCCGACATAGGTTTCTCCCGGAGAACCGAAACGGTGGCCAACATTTTTTCTGCGGACTCTCCGGTAGTCTCGTCCGGCCCTAATCGGTATTTTCCCGCTGGAGCCCAGCTAAATTATTGCTGCCGTGGCCCCCACATTGAAAGGGTACGCATGTAGACATTTCAAAAGTGAACAAAGTCCAGAGCGGCCCGCTTCGAACGGGCCGTGATCCTACTTTTTTTTGAAAGGTTCGCTGCCGTGGGCCGGCTAATGTTTGGATCGTGCGGTATTCGCCACCACTTCTGTCGCCCGTGATATCATCGACGCGCTGGGACTTAGTTTTTTTTTCCTCTGGACTTAAGTTTTTTTCTGAACTCTGGATTTAGTTTTTTTTTTTCTCCACACCTCTGACCTTGACCCGGTCAAGTGACCCTTTACTGCGGGGGCACGGCAGCGGCAATGTCCCAAACCCGCTGAAAATTTTCTAAGTCCGGAAAAGAAAAAGAATCGAAAAATAGAACTCCCCACCCTCAGGCCTTTCCCCTCCCCCAGGGAAGCGGGGAGTACAAGAAAAGGTTAGACAAAAAAGAACACATTACTTACTTACGTGACTGAGACACTCGAACCTGGAAATCCTATCCCTGCGGGTCTTGGGTCCGTCGCCGCTCCCCACTGGCCATCTGATACTTACCTCAAAAATTGCTTTTTATAATTTTATCCCTTGGAATCCAAGCCTGGCCACGGCAGCGAAACTTTCTACCTAGCCGGGCAAAGGTGTGTGTTCCGGTTCCTTTCTAGTGTGAGTGTGGCTAGCCCCTGACCTTTACGCTGTCGCAACCTCTGACCTTAACCCGGGCAACTGACCCTTGCATTGGCGGTAACTAAGGGGCGACCGCACGCCTGTTAAGGCGCGTGCTGTTTTTTACCGTAATGTTGGGCGCCTTTTGCATGAATTCGGTCCAACCACTAACCTTTACCGGTCCGCAACCACCCCTGACCTGACCCACCTAAACTGACCCCTCACTTAACGGTAACTAAGGGGGGCCGCACGCCTGTTAAGCGCGCGTGCTGTTTTATTAACCGTAATGTTGGGCCGATTGCATGAATCGGTCCCAACCACTAACCTTTAAAACCGTCGCAACCTCGACCTTGACCCGGCTACTGACCCCGTCACTTACGGTACCTAAGCGGGACCGCACGCCTGTTAAGGCGCGTGCTGTTTTATAAAAACCGTATGTTGGCTATTGCATTAAATCGTCCCAGACCACTAAACCTTTACCAACCACCCGGTGTACCCCTGTCGCAAACCCCTGAGCTTGACCCGGCTAACTACCACCCTCTCACTTGATGTAACTAAGGGCGACCGCACGCCTGTTAAGGCACTTGCTTTTACCGATTTTCGGCTACCTGTCCTATTTAATTAACCCTTTTGCTAACTCCTGCTAACTTCTGCAAACATCTTTTCTTACAGACAAATTTTCTTAAATATTTATTTGTGTGCTGGTAGTATTTTCGGCGCACTTCTGTGGTGCAGTAGCTCCAGGCTGCAAGTCTGGTATGGTAGCAGTAGTTTGTATTGGAACTGTTGGTTAAAAACCAACGCACCACGGCGCGGGAACCTATATTATCCTGGATAGGATAGGGCCCAGCCCATTCAGTTCCTTGCCGGTACAGGACCAAATACCGGTCGGATTAAGGCCCCCATGTGTGGTTTTCAATTGCCTAGTTTTCCACGGTAATGTGGCTGTACTGTGTGGTAAGCTCAGTGAATCGATTGCGGTTGGACTGGATAGGTAGCAGTAGCTAGCTGAGAGATTGAAGTTAAAGTTCTTTGAATGTTAGTTGACTTGTCACAAGCCGGCCGTCGAAGGGTTAGGGCAGATCAGCTTAAAGGAAAAGTGTCCGGGTCAAGCCAAATAAACCGATGGTGCTCTCTTAACTCAGCCAACATCTTGGGTAACTTTTAAGCGTATCTTAAATGTAAAAAGTCATTATTCAGTTTTGTGCAACTAATCGCTCGGCACAACACTGTATTCGTCGGCCTATAGTCAATGTTAAAACTATAGCGGTGCCTGGTCGTTTTCGGCACAACGCTGCGGCACGTTCAATGTCATTTTTTGTCCGAGTATCCGCGGACAAGTTAGCAAGTCGGTGCCCTATCAGCGGCACAACCTTCCCTTATTGTGCGCCCGTCAATTCGTCCAAAATGCTGGCGCACTGCACGCTGTTTTGGCGGCCTCGAGGTGGGCGCTCAATTCAAGGCTGCAAAAGCTGAGAAGAGGAAGTCGATGGTATACGAAAAAGCACTCCACCCGACAGAGAATGCACCCCGCACGGTTCTGGCACCCCGAACTTTTTTCCGCTTCGTCGCCCTTCCTGAGCATCGTTCTTTCCGATGTCTGGCATCCCCGACAGGGGGCCGGATGCCTCTTCCTCATATCAACCAGCTCAGCCCGGCCCTATTGGTTGAGGCATGTGCCCTATACTACAGGTCGATCTGGGGAACTGGCCGCCGGCCGAACGGCAATGAGCTCCTCGGCCAGGTTTTGAGGATTACCTCGAATGGCGAATCAATTTTATCATCAGCCGGTTTGCCGCCCGCCGCATGGTGGACACGATTGTAACAAATCCCGGCAGTTGACCCGGCTGATAATCGCCAAGAAGTAAGCACCGTTCGTCCACCATTGCTAGACTCTTCTCCAGCAGATTTTTTTTATGCACTCACTGATCACTTGTCACACCGGCCGCTACTGTACTTGTTGTATTCAATCAATTACGGGCGGAGCGGCGATAATTGCCCTCTTTCTTAGAGCCCGTGGTGAGCCGAATGCGCCGGCTGATCTTCTCGGATCATTGGCATCGCGGTAACCGTTATGCGCCGTTGAATTTAGTGGCACCACCTTGATGTCTTTTCCCACCGTTGGAAAGTTGCGCCCATTTTGCCGAACATGAAGTACCCACGGCGGGTTCTTTTCCAGGTCCAGGTTCGTGATGACATCGGCTCGGGGGTTTTGCGGCTATCTTTTGAAAAGTCAGTCGGGCTGTCCCCTGGAATTCTCTTTCATTCACGGCCCCCCGTTAGATGGGTATCGCGGCTCCAACAGTTCCTGGGCTAATTGAACGGATCCGTACAACTTGTCGCAGTAATTTGATGTAACTTGTTGTGGGGACTCGATGTCACGTCGAGCGCGAATCCACGACTTTCCGCCGTGTGTTTGAAGGTGCAGAGGCAGTAAAGTTGACACATGTATCCAGTGTCCCATTCGCAAATGCGTACATTCTGAAGACCTGGCTGGTAGTCTTGGATCGGCATTCGATGGTTCGTAATGCCCCTGTACGGAGCACCATGCCTTCATAGAGAGATAGTTGCGGATTGCAGTGTATATTTCTCGATGGCAATTCAGATGAACATGTGTCCCAGGCGGATGGACTCTATCAGCGGGATGCTTTCGGAGGTAATTGAACTTATGCGTCTTTTTCATTCCTGGGTTTCTGTAATCCACTCTCTTTGGGCGGTAGTTGCGGGTTCGCACAAGAGATCGCTACCAGACAAGGACTTAAACACGCGTTTCTACCCATCGCATTGCAAGATCGAGCGGGGTTTCGTAATCCCGGATGGGGTGACCAAATAATCCTTGGCGTCGCCAGCGAATTAAGGAACAGACCATCACCAGTTGGATACCAAACAGCGGCGACGGAATTTCGGCGGCCGATTTGTATCTTTCTCACCCTCTTTAGATCTCAACCGGCTGTTTGTCCAGTCGGAGATCTCCTGGAAGAGATTAAGAGAGGAAAAACTCCGCAAAATAGTATAGGGGACGGTATGTTGGTTAGCTTCAAAGGTCGGTCCACTCGGCAGTGTACCGACGGAAACACGTGTTCGTATCGCAACGGGGTAAAATGTGGCTTCCATCGGAGATCGTCCATAGAAGGGTCCAGCAGGTCAATCGTCCTCGCTTCGGGTCATTTTCTGCCCAGGCTATGAACTCGGCACCCTTCTGCCGCGGTGGGCTGGCTTGCACGGGATCATCAGATAAAGAAATACTTTCTGATTACTTACAGGCTCACAATGTCGGAGTGGCTTAAAAGTCAGAAGGTTACCAGCGTTGGGTCCGCGTCAAGCGCGCAGCTTCATCAGAACGGGGTTGCCACATGAATGAATCGGGAGCCGAAGACGATCAGGAGGATGGGACAACGTGGAGTGACTCCGTCCGATATTGCACAGAGAATAGCCTTGCCCGAATGAGCGTGATGCAACCGGGCCCTTTCACCCCGGCTTTCATTTTAGCCTTCTTTGGATTGGGTTTGGCCACAGCAGGTCGGGGGAAGATCGCCGGCTCCGCTTGATGAAAGTTGATGCGACGGAGTCTGCTGCGCCCTTTGTGCCCTAACAAGCCTCGGGTCGGGCAGTATTTCCTTGTGCAGTCGGATCTGTATTGGTCTGCCGCTACCTACCCCGGTATCCACCCGCGGTTTCTTAGGCTTATTTTTAGGGCTTTTTCATCTCTTTCTTCTTCCAAACCACCGAGGCAAGCTGTTCGTCGGTGGAGGACTCCGAACTTTCCGAACTTGATATCATGTGGTCCATTGCTATCTGATACAAGATCGCTGGGCGATCGCATCCTTTTAGGTACGCCTAGACAGTTTTTCCCGCCACAGAATCTTCACGTCGCTACGTTTTCCCGCCAAGTACCATCAAGCTGCACGCGTCATGTGGGTATAACCTGAGTTATAACTTGAGAACCACAGGGATGCGGAAATAAGAAAAAGAACAAAAAATTGACTTACCTTGAGTGGAACTCGAACATGGAAATCCGGAATCCTAGCGCGTTGGTGTAGCGTTGGTCGTCGGTCCATCGTCCTATCTACTATCTGATGATTTCAGGTAAAACTGATTGCATTTTATAATTTTATACCTTGGAATCAAGAGTACCGGTCACCTGATGGAAACGGATCTTTGTGTCTTCACACGTCGAAAATTCTTCCAAGTGACTACTTCCGGTGGCAAAATTCACAGTTTGCGGCAGGCCTCAGCTAAAATCCAATTTTTAAGATTTGAAAAAATATCTGACATGGCTCAGATCCAACAGCGCCATAGTTAGGGTGAAAAAAAAACCTAAAGTCCGAGCGGTCGGCTTCCTGAATCTTTAAACGAAAATCGCCGCTACATGTGTGAAACTGGTCCGATCCGAGCTGTCAATTTTTCAAAGTCCCAATGCAGTGGCAACGACCATGTAGAGTATACGTTCTGGGCCCGAAACAGGCCCCAGCCGCTACAGGCCGGCTTTTTTAAATTGCGCAGCCTACATTTTTTGTACACACTCAATGTACCCTACGAAAAGCGATCCCTAGATCAAAATCCGTACATTCTAGCTATCTCAAGCGGAGAGCCGTTCTCGGTAAGGGTAAAATCCACTACTATAGGGAAAACGCCCCGTCTGCCGGCTACAAAAATGTTGGCGCAAAAACATCTAGCCGATCAGACCCCCAAAACCACGGCCCGGGCCAGTCCGTGCAAAAACCCGGACATACTCCCCTACCTATAGTATACTTTCTGGCCCCCGGCAGTTGGGCGCCCAATTGGCACCTTCATTTTACCGCGTCATTACCTGAACCATATCCGACCGGTGTGGGTCTGCGATCAGAAGCCGGGCAGGCCCGGCACTCTTCCATACATGGTTGTTTTTTTCCTTCAAAACCCTATTTAAGTTGGTTTTGCGGAAACCGGCAGGTGGCCAAAATTTGTTTTAGTAGCTACAGGGTGATTCCCGGGCGACGGAAGTGGATGGCGAATACCGCACGATCCAAACTTTAGCCCGGCCACGGCAGCGAGACCTTTTCAAAAAGTGGTCACGGCCCGGCCTTTCGAAAGCGGTCCGCTCTGGACTTGGTTCATTTTGGAAATGTCTACATGCTTACCCTTTCAAGTGGACCGGGCCCGGCAAGCAACATACTGGGCCCATGCGGAAAATCACCTATTTATTGGGCGGAGACTACCCGTAGGAGTCCGCAAGAAAATGTTGGCCACCGTTCGGTTTCCTAGAAACCTATGTAGATAAAGTGTTGAAGGGTTCATATCTAATGTTTTG
The DNA here is from genome assembly GCA_023653785.1 of Ophioderma brevispina. Classification (NCBI taxonomy): domain Eukaryota; kingdom Metazoa; phylum Echinodermata; class Ophiuroidea; order Amphilepidida; family Ophiodermatidae; genus Ophioderma; species Ophioderma brevispina. The sequence goes on along the minus strand of JAMKCH010070384.1, from coordinate 3,477 downwards.
AAGAGTGGCGTATCCATGCCGGTTCTGACAACAAACTCAACAAGTCAGTTGAGGTTAAAAAGTAAGGGCTATCCGCATGAAGTTGCTCTAAGGATAGAAACAGGGACCGCGACCAGAACGTATACATAGGGGGGAGGGTGAAGTGCATCTCAGACATTCAAAAATGAACTAAGTCCAGAGTCAGAAAAAAAAAAAAACCCAGAGCGGATCGCTTCTTACTGTCAGCGGAAAGTACGCCCTAGATCTTTCGGTGAAACGTCACCTAGCCGCGGCCACGGCATGTAGACTTTTCAAAAAACTGAAACTAAGTCCGGAGAGGACCGCTTCCTTGTTCAGCGGAAGTCGCCCTAGATTTTTCAGTGAAAATGCACCTAGCCGGCCACGGATGTAGACTTCAAAAAGAAACTAAGTCCAGAGCGGACCGCTTCCTTGTACAGCGGAAAGTCGCCCTAGATCGTTCGGTGAAAAGTCACCTAGCCCGGCCCACCGGGCATGTAGACTTTAAATAAATGAACTAAGTCCAGAGCGGACCGCTTCATTGTTCAGCGGGAAAGGTCGCCTAGATATTTCTGTGAAAAAGTCCCAGCCCGGCCACGGCATGTAGACTTCAAAAAGAAACTATCAGAGCGGACCGCTCCTTTTCAGCGGAAAGTCGCCCTAGACCTTTCTGTGAAAAAGTCACTGCCCGGCCACGGCATTAGACTCCAAAAATTAACTAAGTCCAGAGCGGACCGCTCCTTTTCAGCGGAAAGTCGCCTAGATCCTCTGTGAAAAGATCACTAGCCCGGCCAAGGCATGTAGACTTCAATAAATGAACTAAGTCCAGAAGGCGGACCTTTCCTGGTCCGGGGTAAATCGTTCTAGATTATTAACCCAATCTTGGGTGAAAAGTCACGTAGCCGGACACGGCAGCGAGATTTTTCCAATAGCGGACCACTTCATTGTTCAGCTTAAAATCCCCCTAGATATACTAAGCGAACGTGGGTGAAATGTCACGTACGTAAAAATATTCAAAATGAATACGTCCAGAGCGGACCCGATTCCTTATATTTACATTGAAAGTGGCCGATAGACTTAGAGTTGTGGTGTGGCTGAAAGCCTTCGGGACTGTTACGGCTGGTGGATGGTAGCGATGAAAATCATGAAATGGAGATTTTGCCCAAAATTTGAAAGTGGGTTTAGTGATTTTAGGGATATAGAATGATGTGACTACACCCGGTAGATGTAAGGGACATTTTATCCCGGTTATAATCGAGAAAGGACCAAAAATGATAGTTGTTTTCAGAAAAATGTTAATAATCAGAGAATTGTCCCAGTTGATTTGTTCATGAGCTTTCAGATACACACACACACACAACTAAACACACTACACACCCACCCCCCCCCCACACACACACACACCGCACACACACTCACACACATGGCTCTTGTAGTAAAGACCCATGAAGTGGCTAAGCTTAACGTGCCATATTTTTCAAGGAATTAACATGTTCTTCATTTTTTTTCATTTGTACCAAAAAAGGTCGAACAGCGTAAATGGGTTATCTAAATACCACTAGCAATTTAGAGACAAAATGGGCATTTTATGATTTTGGAAAAAAAAATGGATTAAAGTTATCGACTAACGCCAAAATCGTTTGCGTTGCTTTAAACATCCAGACAGCGAGGCAGGCAGAGAAGCAAACATAATTAGTGCTGATAATGTCTCAATTATCGCCTCTGGGCAGGAAAAACCCCTATGCGCATTAAGGCCTTTCAAAATCACAATATCCTATGTAAAACGAGCCTCAATTTTTCAAACCTCACAACCTCATATATGTGCCAAAAACTTCCTGTCTTCTCTCCCTTTCTCATCTTAACTGTCCTGGCCAAAAAAAAAAAAAACATAATGCTTAGTAACCATTCTGACCATTACTAAAGCATAGATCAATTTCATAAAGCAATTGCCTTAGTTTTAATGAATTAGAATTCGAAGTGAGCATATGGGTCTTTTCATGTTGTCAGTGAATTTACACAAAAGATGTTTTGAAATTTTAAAATAGGAGCTTCGATTTCAAAGGTCAATTTTAGAATAACTTTCGTGGATAATAGAAGCCTTAAAAGGTTTATTTTAAGTTCTTATCAATGTTTAATTGGGTCCGTTTACTTAATAACATAATGTCCCACTGTATTACGTTCCAGTTTTTAATGTAATTTTTGAAGAGCGGCCCCCAATTTTTCAAAGTTGAATATTTTGGGCACAGTTACGTTGGTACTTGTCTGGAAACTATACCTGCGAAGGAGAATGCTAAATGCGTATTTATCACACAAAATAAAGCGATTTTGTATTAGAATTGGGATCACGATTCGACTTAACGGCAGAGCGTGTGAAATGCCTACGTTTATGTCCGTCCATGATGAATAGTGCCCTCGAGAAGATAACCTCTAGCTTTACTTGCCAGAACCAATACAACAACTAAGTGGATGAGCGTAGACCACTTACATGGCGGCTATTTCCTCCTTTCCCGGCTATTTCACATTGGAAGGCCGTTTCCAGCAGCCGTTGAATAGATATCGGGGATCCCCGATAATAATTATCTAGTACAAAATTCCTTCGTTTGTGACATATAGACACTTTCGAGCTTAACCATTCACAGGTATAGTTTACTACCAGTTACCAATGCAACCGTGTAAACAATCTCAAAATTTTGAAAAATTGGGGGCGCTCTTCAAAAAAAATGTGTAAATATTGCTTTAGTGTCTGTGATATTCCTGTGTCGTGCTAAGCATGGTGGTACTTCTCTCCCGAAAAAGGGGGGGGGGGATGCCACCCTCCTATCATCACTTTGGGAATCAATTGTACATACCTATTCCGGGGTGTTGTTTTTTGTATGAGAAAGAGCGGAAAAGGTCATTAATTGACAATTATTACATAATTTGGACCAAAAAAGGGGGATTTTAGCAAGCTAGGAGAAAAATGAAAGGCGGGTGGGGTGGTAGACGAGGGTAAACAGGTTAACTATGCTAAAATGAAGCTAAATGGAATACAAATGATTAATGTAAGGAAATCGCCGGATAAGGAAGAAGGACGTTCTTTATCATTTAATGCGAATTAACATGGATTTGGAATATTCTTGCACTATAAAGTGACAAGCTCAAAGTTTATAGTGTGGTATGGGCAGGTACTCCTGTAGAAATTAATGCTAAATTGGTTTGTTGTTGTTTGGATTTCAATAGGGCTAGACTTTCAGAAAATGAAAAACTTCAAAGCGACCGCAAGTCAGTGATTCTCAAGGTGACGTCATCGCGAACAGTAATTTGCAATTTAATGCAGTAAAATAACACCTTGTACATAAGTACATTATATTACTTGGGATCCAATTTTAAGTTTATTTAGATGGGTAAACGATATTTTGGATGTTAAAGATTGAAAAGAATAAACCTGAATAATAATTCTAAAGCGTCAATGTGGAACTGGCTGAATTATCACCGCAGCAC
>JAMKCH010070381.1:0-19073 GCA_023653785.1 Ophioderma brevispina | reverse complement strand
TCAAAGCAGCGGCCATTTGGCCGCCATCTTGGATTTAGAGGTACCGCAAAAAAATGCATCAGCAAGGGCCATTGCAGCAACAGAAATCAAACATTTATTATAGTTAGGTATCAAAAACTGTCATATAGCATTTTATATGTTTGACCACACATTGTTCATGTGTTTTAGATAAATGTGCAAAAATTGCGTTTTTTGTGATTAAGACCCCCTTCATTCCTAGACACTATAACTTTTTAAGTTAACTGGCTATGATCCTGCCTTCACACAAATGCATATTATATGAGAGCAAATTCCTGAGAAGTCTTGATCCACTTATGAAGAACAGTTTTTTATATATGGGGGAGAACGTATTCAGTCTGCATCATTTGTTTGAAAAAAAATGGCAAAAATTGCCTTTTGGCCCAAAACGGTGTGTATATACCAACGAAACCCACAAATTGGGTATCAATCATGTAGATAATTAAATTACTTCAATATGACACCAGAAACAGGTAATTGAGGCTCACGTAGACAGACCCTCCAAATACTGTCGTTAGCCAAACCGACGCCATTTTGGCCGCCATCTTGGATTGTCGAGGTGTCCGCACCAAATTTAATTAGCACACCTCTGAATTATTGTTTATTATCAAAAACTACCAAAAATCAAGTGTGGCCTTAGTTTGTAGTGATCTGGCAAGTAACATGCTTATTTTTTGAATTTTGGCCCTTCACTTATTACTTATTATCATCTCTATTGAATGTTTTACTCTTTTGTAATTGCACATTTTGTTCAGATCTTGTGCGCTCTATAAATTCTCCATTATTAGATTATTAGGTCCTATATTATTATGATTAGCTAATTATTATTATTTAATTGCACTTGTTTGTTTGTATGGGATGTTATTTCAAAGCATGAATTTTATGGAATTTACTAGAAAATTAATTGTAGTTAAAAATGCGCAAAAATAATGACATTTGCACATAGTTAAATAATTATTTGCCTTATTTTAAAAAAAAAATTATGCCAAGCAATATTTATCCCAGTCCGAAAATGAAAATCTACAGTTAATCGGCGATAATAAGACAGGAAAACTTGACAACGGTTCACACTCTTTATCATTCAGGATCCATCCGTGCATGTCTGGTAACCGTCGATATCATTTTTCGTACAGGCAACTAAACTCCTGAACATCGACTCTGTCATCACTTGCAAGGCAATCCTGTTGTATAGGTAATTACTTTAGAACAATATTGCAATAATAGCAAATTTTTTGAAGAGCGCCCAAATTTTTTGCCTGATTTGAGATTTTTACACGGTTGTATTGTTAACTGGCTAGTAAACTTACCTGTAAATGTGTAGGCTCGAAAATGTCTATGGTCACAAACGAAGGAATTTGTAATTAGGTTAATATTATCGGGATCTCCGCTAATAATTTCAAACGGAGCTGGAAACGGGCCTTCCAATGTGATGAAATAGCGGGAAATAGCGTCAATTAGTATCTACTCTCATCCATTAGTGTCGTATTGGTTCAGGCAAGTCCAAGTTAGAGGTTATTTTCTCGATCTCGGGGTGGGCACTATTTCATATGGACGGACATAAACGTTATATTTCCAGCTCTGCCGTTAAGTCAATTGGGTCCCAATTTAATACAAATCGCTTATTTTATGATAAATACGCATTTTTAGCATTCCGGTTCGCAGGTGTAGTTTAATAGACAATTACCAACGTTAACACGTGTTACAACTTCTATGACAGAGGTTCAACATCCGTCACTCTAGGTAATACAAACAAAACTTTTGTCTGTAACAACATCACAATTTACCAAATTTCTAATAAGATTATTAATTGATGACGTACTTGCAAGGTTCGGCACTGGGGCATGTTGAAGATTTGGTACCATTTCCCTTAATTTCTTAAAAATGCTAAAAATTCAAATCCGTCACTATGTAATACACCCGCGATAGGTGAAATCTCTCATTTAATATCGAAAAAAATAATGAGTACCTTGCCACTTTCCTATACCTGTATGCACGGTGTCTCGGGTGAGTTGCCACGTACATTAAAGGTGTGTGTTCGATCGTCTTTGGGGACCCCCCCGATTTACCCGAAGGAGGCTCGATTTTGATATCAGATGAAAGGCCGTATTTTTCTCATTGTGTCCTGAAAATTTGAGACTCAAATCTATTTCATTCCCAAGATAAAACAAAAAAAACCGCCGTTTTAGTGGTTAACCACCTTTATTAGCACAGTATTGGAATAGGGCTTTGCAACATGCATTATTGCATCTACCATCAAAAACCGCAAGTTTGTTTCCCACGGGACCTGGTGGGGTGTATGTGCCAGTGCCAGGCACTCATATCAAGTAGAGAACACATACACATAAACAGGAACAACCACCTATAACATGTGAGATTAAGTTAATAATAACCATACTGTTTGGTCTAAATTCCACTACGTATGCCTGTACACGATCAAACACCTTGTTATACACTGTTGCACGCCGTTGTAACTTAACCTTAAACACAATGGCAAGCGCGCGTAATTTGTGCAATCAATGACAACCATCCGATCAATTTGTATATGTTCTTCCTTGGTTGGTGGAGATGCAGCATTTTAACCATATCCATTATAGATGATAACTGAATGGTAAAACTGTCGTTCGGATTAATGGTAATCCCGACTTCCACTATCGGACATTCGTGATGATCGGGTGAAAAGTCACGACCGTTGCCTATGTAAAGGAGGCGCCAAACGTCGTTCAAAGTCGAGGAAGGTAATATCGAATTCGTATCCTTGTAAGGCATCTATTATCCACCGACTATCTTGTATGGGGGGATTTGGAACCTTAAAAGAGCCAGGTGAAGCTGTCTTCAATCGTCACGCGTAGATGTTGAACACTTTTATATTCTTGGAGGGGAAACAAAATATATTAAAAATGATTAAAACATTTATTCAGGCCAGTTGTTAATGGTGTTAAACACAAGAAAACACACACCGGAGTGATTTCTTCGGCTCCACTCTGTTTGACCGGTCGGCGACCAGGAGGACGAGCCTGTGATATTCATGTAATAAACATATTTGTTTATAAACATAACGTTACATAGGCCCAATTAGGTTAAACTGGTTGTCCTTAGCTCTACTATTAAGGCTCCTATATATGGTTTATGGTGTGATATTTTTGTGCATAAATGATATCGATTCTTCAAGGTTCTTAGACTATCAGTGAGACAAACTTGAAGAAAATTTCTTTTTGTTGAAAATGTGTCAGTGCCGCTTAAGTATGTTACCTGCACCTGGCCTCATCATTTCATCATTTCACTTTTGTAATACCTTGATAGAATTACCATTATTCGCCTTGAGCATACCACCTAAAAAAAGGGAACCGGGAGTCCCATTTACTTAATCTAGTTCATTAAGTAAACAAATCTTTAAGGGTTCCTCTCAAAATGGCATCAAAAATTACAAAAATCAGGGATACAAAAACACGAACACAAAACCAAAATTTTTCTTTGATGGGCACACATTACTAGCTGTTCTGACATCTACAACAATTCTTGACGAAGGCCAAATTAATGTTGGACCACCAATCGTTTCGCTTTTTTAAAATTTATTCCGTATCATGTAGCTGTATCCATCCGCTAATGTGAGATCATGCTCCAGGACCATAATTATTTCCAAAATATCTTTATAGCGGCGCTATCATGATTAGAGGTCGCTGCTTCCGTTTAATGATTTATTAAGTATTGCAAAAAGAAGGAATTTCTGCTTCGCCCGGATTGCGTAGACGCTCACTGTTAGTAGGCGCTCGTATTATAATCCAAAGTTGATGGTTTCGATTTCCACTTCAGGCACAAAAGGTGAACTTATTATTTATTTTATGTTAGAGTTAGAGAAGAGTTGGCAATAAAAACATCAGATTAGCGATTGAAGTAGCAAATCGTGCGCGTTTCATTAAAGTGTCACAAATATGAAATGAGGTATTGCAATTCCTCATGCGCTGTATGATGTTATTCAGTAGCGCATGAGGAAGCAATAAGCTGCGCTAAGCTTTGACGCACTCCTTGTTTCAGGAAGTATAGTTTGCCTTATAGATTATTTTAATGTTTATCTGCCAAAGAGAGTGTTTTCATGAAAAGAAAATTACTTTGCCTTAAAAGAGGGGTCAATCAAGTATGTAGCCCAAGTATGAGCCGACTTACAGACAAAAAATTTGTGCCAAAATTTGAGGTTCAGGTTGATTACTGCAAGTGAACACCTCCCTCTATAGTTTGGAAATGTGAAAATTCTTAACTTGGTACTGTCGTAAAACTGGATAGTGATTTGTACGCTATGATTATATGTTTTTAAAGGGGCAATTCGTGTGATTACAGAGCCTTGTTGCCCACCCCCCCCCACCCCCCTTACACTACCCTAAAAAAGTGAGGATGTGGATTGGGGTGCGATTGTATGTGATCAGAAGTTGTTTGCGGATCGTTTCAATGGCTATGTGTGTGATTCGTTGCACACATCTAAAAATTTTTGACCACTATTTCATACCTACCACAGTCTCTCTCGTCAGATTGTAGTGGGCAGTGATTAAAACCATCACAAACTTGATCCATGTAAGACATACTACACATAAGAGGTTTCCTCGCACACGTAGCCCGCTTCACATGGTCGACAAATTGAAATGTTTATTGACAAATAGAAAAAGATATTGGAGGGCCTGCCCCGGGAGGGCTTGTCGCAGGGAGGAAATGTCATGCAGATTTTCAAATGTAATAAATTGGTCAATAGACACTATTGCAAGAATCCATGCTGTAGGGACAAGCGAGATTACAATGACTATAATACATCCAACCTGTTATTGATTCAAAAGATACTCAAGTTGTACAGGTGATCTATTATACTACATGTACGTGGTATTTCCACCGTAGGGCAAAGGAGATTTTAAGTTAATCGCCAATTTGTGGCGTCGTATTGCACAAGGGGGGAAGCCCATTCAAAAATCAAGTCGTCCGTGCTGGGCGCTGACATTTTGAAATATTTGCAGGAAAATTATAGTTTGGGTGTTGTATACACACATAATGTAATTCGACTACAACCAATCCGGCAAAATATCAGTTGTTGGAGGTTGGGTGCTATTGGGTGGTTTTAAATTTTGTCCTCATAACCCATGGCCACACAACGAATGAAATGAAAGTCCGTCGTCTTGATTTAAATAAACCGCCTCAATCAATACATCTTTTCAAAAAACCCTATAGCGCGCATTGCATTATGAGAAAAAAGACTATCTGAGCACCAATGATACAGGGGCACTATTTTTACACCTGGACACCTCTAATACATACATCAATTTGTATCATACGATTAGTGTATATGCAAACGGCACCCACAGTAGTGGAAGAAGCGGAGCAGCCAGTGCTTTCTATGTGTTGGTACTCTATGTTTTTCTTTGTGGTCGGCAAAACATGCGAGACGATGAAGATGACGTAACGTTTTGCCTCTATATCTATATAACCTTCTTGGTATTGCATCGGAAAAAAAACCTATTGGACTAAGTTCCGACTTTAGTTGGGTTGGTGCAATTTTTGTGATCTCACTTTGCTGACCCGATTTCTGAATTCAGCAGTCTTTACGAAATAGAGCTCAGGATCACATGCACTGTATTCTGTGAAGGCTTCGTTATCCAAACCATAGAAGTGTGTGATGGAATGCTGTATGCGACAGATGCTTGCAACACCTTTCGCCTATTGACATTGAATCATGCCAATATTAATGAAAAAACCAAAAAAAGAAGATTGAGCAACTAAACCAAATACTCTATGAGGTATCAACACACCATTGATAAGAAAGAAAGGAGAAACCTTCAATTTTGTTATTGGGGGAAAGTCTGTATGGAGATGCCTGGTGGTAAGGCCATACAATGTAACAAAGTGGGGTTTAAGAAATGTGTTAAAGCCGACAGGAAGGGTGTACGGCGTTCAAACATGGCAACAGAGGGCGTCGAAAGAGGAAGGTCAAGACACACTTATTATCATCTATATGATAGTTGTACTCTTTTTGGTAGTGGCCCCATTTTGTAGAATGTGCGCTATATAAATACTCCATTATTAGTATTATTAGGTACTATTTTTTATTATTATGATAATTATTATTATTAATGCAATTGTATGCTTTGTTTATGTGATGTTATTTCAAAGAATGATTTTAAGAGAACTTACATAGAAAATTAATTGTAAGTAAAAATGCGCAAAAATAATGACATTTGCACATAGTTAAATTAATCTATTTTGCCTCTATTTTTAAAAAATTATGCAAGCATATTTATCACAGTCCGATAAATTAAAAATCTACAGTTAATCAGTTATAATAAGCAAGAAATACTTAGACCACGTCACACTCTTCTATAGATCCATCCGTGCATTGTATGGTAACCGTCAGCAATCATTTTTTGTCCAGGCAAACTAAACCTTCCTGACATCGACTCTGTCCATCCTTGCCAAGGCATCCTGTGTATAGGTAAATACTTTAGAACAAATTGCAAATAATAGCAAATTTTTTTGAAGAGCGCCCCCAATTTTTTAAAAAAAGAAAAATTGAGATTTTTAAACGGTTATTGGTTTAACTGGCCTTATAAATATACCGTGGGAAACGGGTAGCTCGAAAATGTCTAGTGTCACAAACGAAGGAGGTGAATTTGTAATTAGGTTAATTATATCGGGATCTCCGATAATAATTCAACGCTGCTGGAAACGGGCATTCCCAATGGAAATAGCGGAAATTAGCGCCATGTACGTATCTACGCATCCATTTAGTTGTTCGTTATGGTTAGGCAAGTCAAGTTAGAGGGTATTTTCTCGATGTGGTGGTTTTGGCACTATTTCATCATGGAACGAATAACGTAGCATTTCCAGCTCTGCGTTAAGTCTTATCTGGGATCCCAATTTTTAATTACAAAATCGCTTATGTTATGTAATAAGCATTTTAGCATTCTCGTTACGCAGTATAGTTCCTAGACAATTACCAAACGTAACCGTTTACACTTCTTATGACAGAGGGGTTCTTCAACATCCGGTCACTATGTATAAAAACAAAACTTTTTCTTATGTAACATACATCAAAATTACCATGTAGTATTTCTAATTAAGATTATAAATTGATGACGTATATTGCAATGGTGAGGCATTGCATGTTTGAAGATTTGGTACCATTTCCCTTAATTTCTAAACTAATGATTAAAAATTCAACATCCGTCACTATGTATTACACCGACGATAGGTGAAATCTCTCATTTAATATCGAAAAAATAAATGAGTACCTTGCACATCTCCTATCCCTTGTATGCACGGTGTCTCGGGTGAGTTGCCACGTACATTAAAAGGTGCGCTGTTTCCGATCGTTCTTTGGGGACCCCCCCGATTTACCGGGAAGTAGTATCGATGTTTGATATGCAGATGAAAGGCCGTATTTTTCTCATTGTCGTCCTGAAATTGAGCCCTCAAATCTATTCATTCCCAAAAGATATAAACAAAACCGACCGTTTTAGTGGTTACCACTTTTATTAGAACACAGTATTGAATGGGCTTTGCAAAAATGCATTATTGCATCTACCATCAAAAAACCGCAAGTGTGTTTCAAACGGTAATTGGTGGGGTTTTATGTGCCAGTGCCAGGCACTCATATCAAGTAGAGAACACAATACAACAGTTAAATCGGAACAACCACCTTTAAATGTGAGCAATAGTTAATAATAACAATACTGTTTGGTCTAAATCACGACGTATTGCCTGTACACGATCAACACCGTGTTATTACCGTGTGCACGCAGTTGTATGAATACTGAATCTTAAACCAAATGGAACACTCGGGCGTAATTTGTGCCAAGCCAATGAACAGCCTGATCAATTTAGTAGTGTTCTCCTTGGTTCGGGGAGGATGCAGCATTAAACAAGAATCCATATAGCTGGATAACTGAATGAATGGAATAAACCTTGTCGTTCGGACTTAATTGTAATATCCCGACTTCCAATATCGACAATTCGTGATTCGGGTGAAAAAAGTCACGACCTGACATATGATAAAGGAGGCGCCAACGTCAGTTCAAAGGCGAGGGGAATCGGTAATATCGAAATTCGTATCCTTGTAAGGCATCTATTATCCACCGCTATCTTGTATGGTGGGATTTGGATACTAATAAGAAGCCAGGTGCAGCCTGTCTTCAAATCTCAAGTGAGCTGTTTGAAAACTTTGATATTCTGGGGAGGAAAACAAAATATATTTTCATTTAAAAATATTAAAACATTTATTCAGTAACAGTTGTTCATGGTTGTTAAAACACAAGAAAAACAACACGACCGGAGTTGATGTCTTCGGCGGCCCACCCTGTTTGACCGGTCGGCGACCTAGGAGTACGAGCCTGTATGATTTCATGTAATAAACATATTTGTTATAAACATAAAGTAAATCAGGCCACCAATTAGGTTAAAAATGGTTGTCCTTAGACCTAATATTAAGGCTCCTCGATTATGGTGTAGGTTTGATATTTTTTTGTGCATAAATTATCTCTGTATTGTCTTCAACGGGTCTTAACATCATTTGAGAGCAAATTGAAGAAAGAATTCTATTTTGTTGTGAAAAATGTGTCAGTGCCGCTTTAGGTTATGTACCTGCCCGCCTCATAGTTCATTCATTCACTTTGGTAAATGTGAAGTAGAATTACCATTATTCATGCATGTGAAGCAACCCACTTAAAAAAAGGACCGGAAGTCCCATTATTCATTATAGTTTCATATAGTTAAACAAATCTTTAAGGGTTCCTCTCAAAATGGCATTCAAAATACAAAAAATAAGGATACCAAAAACACGACACAAAATCCTAAATTTTTCTTGATGCTGGGCACAAAACTAAGATGTTCTGATCATCTACAAACAATCTGACGAGCCAAAATCCTGTTGGGGACCACCAAATCGTTGGAATTTAAAATTTAATCCGTATCATGTAGCTGTATCCATCCGCTAATGTGAGATCATGCTCCAGGACCATATTATTTACAAATCATCTTATAGCGCGCTAGTCATGATTATAGGTGGCGCTTATTCCGTTAATGATTTATTTAAGTATTGACAAAAGAAGGAATTTCTGCTCGATCGGATTGCGTAGCCCGCTCATCTGTGAGCGCTCGTCTTATAATCCAAAGTTGATGGTTTCGTGTCCACTTAAGCCCAAAAATTTACTTTATTATTATTTTATTTGTAGAGTTAGAGATTGCAATAAAAAACATCAGATTTTAGCGAGTGAAGTAGAAAATCTTGTGGCTTACGGTTTCATTAAAGTGTCACCATATGCAAATGAGGGTATTGCAATTCCGTCATGCGCTGTATGATGTTATTCAGTAGCGCATGACGGAAGCAATAGCTGCGCTAAAGCTTTGACGTCACTCCTTACTTCAGGAAGGTAGTTGCCTTAATAGATTATTTTAACTGTTTTCTGGCCAAAAGATAGTGTTTCATTGAATAAGAAAATTACTTTTCCTTTAAAATGAGGGGTCAATCAGTATGGTAGCCCAAGCAAAGTATGAGCCGAACTTACAGACAAAAATTCTTTGTGCCAAAATTTTAGTTCAGGTTGAACTGCATGAACACCGCCTCTATAGTTATGGAAATGTGAACATTCTTAACTTGGTACTGTCGTATTAACTGTATAATGTGATTCTGTACGCTATGATTATCAGGTTTAAAGGGGCATTTCGTGAGTACAGAGCCTTGTCCCCCCCCACCCCCCCCCATTACACTTACCTAAAAAGTTGGGAGGATTGTGGATTGGGGTCTGCGAGTATGTGATCAGACGAGTGGTGCCGTATCGTTCAATGCTCTGTGTGTGATTCGTGCACCGCATCTAAAACATTTTTACTCACTATTTCATACCTACCACAGTTCTCTCTCGTCAGATTGTAGTGGGCAGTGATTTTCAAAACCATCACAAAACTTGATCCCATTGTAAAGACATACTACACTAAGAGGTGTCTCGCAACACGTAGCCGCCTTCAATGGTCGACATCTAAATGTTTATACAATAGGAAAAAGATATTGGAAGGGCGCCCCGGGAGGGCTTGTCGCAGGGAAACGGTCTGCAGATTTTTACAAATGATAAATCTTGGTCAATAGACCTATGCAATGGACATCCTGCTGTAGGTGGACAAGAGAGATTACAATGACTATAATACATCCACCTGTTATGTGATTCAAAAGATACTCCAAGTTGCTACAGTGATCATTATACTACTGTACTTGGTATTTCCACCGTAGGCAAAGGAGATTTTAAGTTAATCGCCCAGTTGGCGTCGTTTGCACAAGGGGGTGAAGCCCATTCAAAAACAGTCGTCCGTGCTGGGCGCGAACATTTTGAGTATTGCACGGAATAATTATTGTTTGGCGTCTTGTATACACACATAATGTCATTGATAAAAAACAACGGCAAATAGCATTGGTTGGATGTTGGGTGCTATGGGTGGTTTAAATTTTTTCCTACCCATGGCAACACAACGAATGAAATGAACGTCAGTCGTCTTGATTTATAATAAACCGCTCAATGAATACATTCTTTTTCACCCTAAAGCGCGCATTGCATATGAGAAAAAAGAATAGCTGAACACAATGATCCAGGTGCACTTTTATTACACCTGGCCCTCTATACATACATCAATTGTATCACTACGATTAGTGTATATGCAAAAGCGGCACCCCACCAGTATGTGGAAGAAGCGAGCGGCAGCCATTGCTTTATATTGTTGGGACACTCATGGTGTTCTTGTGGTCGGCCAAACATGCGAGACGAGAATTTCTAAGATGACGTAAACGTTTTGCCTCTCTACTCAATAGAACCTCTTGGTATTGCATAGGACTATTGACTAAGTTCCCTTACTTTAGTTTGGGTTGGTGCATTTTGTGACCCACTAGCCGACCCGATTTCTGAATTACAGCAGTCTTTCAAATGCGCTTCAGTATCACATGCACTTTATTCTGGAAGGCTTATGAACGTCGTATCGGCATTTTGTCCCATCTCATTTTGATGAAGCGGTTTTCTTGCCGAAAACGTTCGTGTTTTTGTGTTGTTTAATCGCTTCTGCCATGCAAGATGGGATGCGCATTTTATTCGTATTCAAAGGATTTGCTTATAATAAAAATATGCATTGGTCTTAAGTTGGTTCCGATATTGTAGAAAAAAAGATGCTTCATGAAAATCATCGTGCAAAATCAAATTGGTTCCGATTAATACTTTAAAGCATTTTAAATGCATGAAGCTAGCTACAGGAATACCACTTGAAGTCAGAAACAGAATCTTTAAATATAATACTTTTGCCATCCGCAATGTTTAAAGTGCTCCACCACAGTGTCTGCCCTTCCCACCTATCATATCATCTTTAGGCTCTTGCACAGAAGGGTCAGGGAAGATTGACTACACAAGAAAGAATCACCTGCAGAAATATTTGAAAGTTTAAGGCGAAACCAGGTGCATGTTAGGTACAGTATCCTCGGATGTTGATGATTTCTGGGGCGAACAACCAAAAATTCCATTCAAACATCATCATAGCCCATATCGTCCTACTGTTGGTCAAAGCTATGGTAAGCTAGGCCAAGTGTTGCGGTTGGGTGTTGTCGTGCCGGATGTAGTTTCTCCATGCCTACAAGATCATCACGCCGTCTTCCATGTGGTCTACCTTGTTTTCTTTTCAATTCGCGGTTGCCATTCTGTTGTAATCTGCGGCTCTATCTTTCATATGTCATTTTCCTAAATGTCCCGCCCATCTCCATTTTTGGTTCTTTTTGCGAGATTTACGACTGCATTAGTAGTGTTCCCTTGTCCAAGGTTTGTTTTATGGTCTCTTTCAAGCACTCGGTATGTTCCTTTTATTTAGAATGTCCTTTGTGTCTGCTTAGAAAGCTACCCAACTTATAGTGCACTCTTACTTCACAGTTTTTTTGTGCTTTTCACTACAATGTCAGATGATGAATTACGTGACTTAATTATGAGCATGCCTTCAACCATATGCCTTGGATCAAATGCCAACATGGCTTGTTAAATCATTGTTGGATGAACTCTACACTAATAATGGCATTGTTTAATCAGTCTTTTGCTCAGGGCATCTTCCCCGCCATCTTCACAAACTGCTGAAGTAATTCCACTCATCATGAAGAGTACCCTAGACCCCGAAGCATTGCAAAGTTATAGCCAATGGATCTTATCTCACCTCAAATTCATCTCAAAGGTGACTGAAAGGCTGCCATCACACAGCTCCAAAACTTAACCTCTGCTCAAAATGATTGTATCCTGAATACCAGAGTTGTGAAACGGCACCCTCGTGTCATGACTGAATTGCTGTTAACTGTTGATGAGCATATGGATGCGGCACTGGTCCTTCTGGATTTGAGGGCCCCCGCATTCGATAACTACGACCACGACACTCTGAATCCAACGTTTGAGGACTAAATATGGCAATCTCGGGATAGGCCATTAAAATGGTTGACTCTTCGTCGTGGTCGGAAAACAAGTTGTAAAATTGGTTATTGGTGGACATTAAATCGAAGCCACATGAGCTGCTAGTGGTGTTGTCCCGCAGGGCTATGTTGCAGGTCCGCAAATGTCAATTCTATTCTTCTCCATTAGAGGATATCGTCAGAAAACATGATGTAAATGGCAGTACTATGCGATGACTCTCAGCCTAAGTACAATACTTAATCCAGTTAATCCAGCGTCCTCCATCCATGAATTGAAAAAATGCATGAAATCACCCCCCCTCCCTGAAAATCGAATTTCCAAATCACCACCTGTTTAGATGTCCGTCCTTATCAGGCACATTGTAATTAGTGTAACTTTGTATTAAGGGAAGGTAACCAATTTACCCCGAGCTATGATCTGTTTGGTTTATCCACCATGATTATTTTGTATTGCCTCTATATTACTGCATAATTTTAATAATTCTATTATGTGACCTTTAGTTCAGGAGGAGGAGGGGAAGGAAACGAGTCAGAGATGAACTTTGTGATTGTGGGTAAGGAGAGGAGCAAGTTGTGAGAATGTTAAGGTAATTCCCCTGGAATTACAACATAAGTTGGTGGTTGCCGATTTGTGGACAATGGAAGGTGATGAAAAAAACGTGGTGAGGAAGGTAGTGCATGTGAGGAGGAAAGTATGGAAAGCTGATGAAAGAGAAGAGACAAGAATTGAATTTTTGAGATGAGAGTGGGCGAGCTTGTGGGGGATGGGTCCGATTATGTGGGGGTGTTTAGTTTTTAGTTTATGGGAAGGGGTGTTAAAGGCGTTGTGATGAAGTGCTGTGGGAAAAAAGAAAGGGAGGAGAGACAGGAATGAAAGATCAGGGTGGTGGAATGAGGAGGTGAAGGAGGCGATAGGGAGAAAGAAGGGATGGTATAAGGAAATGAGGAGAAATGGTACGGAAAAGAATAAAGTGAGGGTTTATAAGAGATTGAAGAAGCGAGCAAAAGAAAGTGGTGTGCGAGGGCTATGAAGGCGGAGGCTGAGAAGGGGGTTGAGGGTGGATGAGTTGAGGGAGAACCCAAACCAAGGTGTTGTATAAGTTGTGAAGGCAATTAATGAAAACGGACGGAAAAGATGTTGAAGGGGGAAGATGTTGAAGGACGTGATGGAAAGTGACTTCAGTGAGCAAGATATAAGGCAGGGTATTTGAGAGCATGTGGAGAGAATCATGACTGAGGAGAATGAATGGATCTAGAGGGCGGAGGGCTGAGTGTGGTGGAAGGGCCGGTTGAGAGAGTCCAGTCAGGAAGAAGTGGGTAAATGCAATTGGAGAAATGAAAACAGGAAAGTCTGCTGGACCCTCGGAAGTGTAGTGTTGAGATGATTATTGCGAGTGGAGGGATAGGGATTGGTTATGCAGGGAAGGGTTAAAGATGATAGATGCAGTGGTCCAGGTTTGAGGAGGTTGAAAGAGGAATATCAAGCTAAAGGGAAGAAGCGGTATATGTGCTTTGTGGACCTGGAGAAGGCATTTGATTAGAGTCCCGAGGAAAGTGATGGAGTGGCAATGTGGAAGAGGTATACCAGAAGTGGTGGTTTGAGAGCGGTGAGGTCTGTATGAAGGGGCAAAAACAAGAGTTAGAGTAGGTCTGAGTTGTCTGAGGAGTTTGAGGTGAAGGTGGGTGTGATCAGGGTTCTGTGCTGTCGCCGTGGTGCTGTGTGCAATTGTGGTAATGTGGTTACGGAGAGTGTGCATAAAAAGGTTTATGAGTGAGATGCTGTGATGCTGATGATTTAGTTTTAATGTGTGAGCCAATGGAGGGATTGAGGGCGAAGGTTTGGAAGTGGGGAAGAAGATTTGAGAGTAAGGGCCTGAAGGTAAAACTTGGGAAGACGAAGTGATGGTGAGTGGGGAGGACGGGGGAGGTTGTTTTGTTATAGTGAGTAAGGTGGACCCATGTTGAATATGTGGAAAGAGGGTGAGGGCAAATTCAGTGTGGGTTGTGAGAAATGTGGGAAAGAAATGGATACATGGGATGAGCACAAAATGAAGAGAGTGACCCAAGGTTGGCAAGGGACTTTGTGTTTGTGGAAGATGCAACGAAGGGAGTGAGGGAGTGGGGAAGGAGGTGGAAAAGTTGTGTTATGAGGTGGAAACAGTGAAGGAGTTAACATACCTAGGGGTGACATGATTAGTGCGGGTGTGGATGTGAGGCGGCTGTGACACAGCCAGAGTACACGGTATGGTGGGTGAGTTTAGATGGGGAATGTGGAGAGTTGTTACTTGGGAGGAACGATTTCCTTGACGATGAAAGGGATGGTGTATAGGAGTTGTGTGAGATCACTAATGCTGTAGGGAGTGCGACATGGTGCCTGAGTGAAAGAGATGGGGGATTTGACAAGGGGCTGATCCAGTCCATGGTGCGAGCAAGTGTGGGTGAAATTGATGGATAGGAAGACGACTGAGGATTTGAGGCAGATGGTGGGTTTGGGAGGGCCGGCTGACCGACTGGCGAAGGCGAATGGTGTATAAGATGGTTATGGGCACGTGCTGAGGAAGGTGAGGAGCATGTTTTAAAAAAGGGCTTTGAGTTTGTGAGGGGGTGGTTTGAGGGAAGAGGGGACGACCAAAGAGGACATGGAGGGAGCAAGGTGGAGGAGGAGAGTAGTGAGGGTTGGGTTGAGGATGGGGATGCATTGAATGGCGAATTGAAGGATGGGAGGAGTAAGGGCGATTGCTACGAAGGTTGAGGTGGAATCGGCCACCCCCCGGTTGTGCTGGGGGACAGGGGGACAAAACCGGATTTAAACTTGGTTTTACTACTACACTACTATTGTAATGCTGATGTCATGGTAAAAAATAAACTGAAACTGAAACGTGATAGTAATCTGTTGCTCAGTTCTTCATGTTTAATAACATTTGTCGTATGCATCTCTTGGCCATACGGACATTCGCATTCGCAAAATCTGGACCGTGTTAAGCACTGCTGAGAAACTTGTGCATTCTTCAATAAATTATCGACTGGACTCGATCAATAGCATTTATACAGGTCTTCCTGATTATCAGTTGAACAAACTCCAACACAACCAGAATGCTGCTGCTCGCTCGTCACATACAACCAAGAAACACTCCTATTTTGCAAGGTTACAGTGGCGTACCGATCAAACAACGTATTGTGTACAAAACCAGGATTCTTACATATATGTTCTGAACAATCGGGACACAAAAATATATCTGAACTCATTAACATTAAAGAAACAGCTCGCACTTGTGTTCCAATAATGCAATCAAAAACTTTTTCTACAGCGCAAACGTTAAAAACAGTTCACGGACAAAGAGCTCTCTAAATGCAAGCTCTGAGCTATGGAACACATTACCATCACAATCAGAAATGCTTCAAGACTCTGATTGAATGCAAGGGTCCTTAAAAAACACTCTGTTCAGTAGTCATTTCGGGGTTTAATAGGGCATTGGTTTTTGATTATTTATTATGTGTAGTTCGATATAATCGGCCGCGTCACATACTGGACGTATTGCACAAAATACGATTCGAGAAAACGGCTTCTGAAGATTTGCGGATTTAATTTGTCCATACTGTTAATAAAACATATATTTCAAATTAAACCTAGTGGAGAATCGCCGAAATAAATAAGTGAAAATTTAAATATATGTAACAATCAGCCTTTCAATTTAGTAGATATGCGAAAAGATGATGTTTTTAAAGTAAAAACGTCACTATGTGAAACTGACAAAATGGCAAATTCAACTTGTAAATAACAAATTACAACGCGCGAAATTACGTCGTTATGTGACGCGTTTCCGCAAATACGTCACTATGTGAAAACGACAAAATACCAATTCACCGTGAACTGCAAAATACCGTCGCACAAATACGTCACTATGTGACAGCGGCGAAAAAATCAAAAAGCAGATACGAAGCTATGGGCCGCGCAGGTATTTAGTTTCGACAAATACGTCGTTAGGTGTGATGCGGAAAGTTAAACGTTTTGTAACTACGTCATAATTAGTTTCAATTAATATTTACTAATTAAGCACTTTGAGGCTTAAAAAATTTGGGTGAAAATTTGAATTATTTGAAATTACTACATATAAAACAAACGTAAATTTCAAATTTCTCCAAAAAGATCCCCAAAATGTGCGAATACGTCAACTATGTAACGCGGCCGACGATATGTTTCTGTTCAGCGCATTGTGGTCGCTTGACGGAACGCGATATCATAAGCATGTTGTGTTATATTATTTAATTATATCGTATGTATTACAACACCCAACGTACCATTTTCAAATGGGGAGTTCAATCATAAAACACCGTAGTTGTGGTTGCTGCTGCTGGAAGTTCAAACCATTACTGGGCACTGATAAATATCATCCACATATGTGCACCAAAGAACGAATTAGGAATGAATATACTTCTTGGATAGTTATCTCGAATCGGAGACCAATTGGGCATTATTCCGTATACCGTAGATTCAAACGATGGATAAAGACCACTGCCAATCAGAGTGTATATTCGTAGGACATGTTCGAGACGATAATTTTCACCAGAAAGACACCATTATCGTTGCAGGTATAACGAGGCTGCAAGGGGATAGTTCAAAGTAGTAATAGGGATATGGTGGAGGAAATTATTTAGACTGTTGAGCGCCATGTCTACATGCGAATCACATATATGTTGGCCTATATGCCCGAGTAGGTAGGAGGAAAACCTTAACAACAACAAATCCGTTGGCGGTTTATATCTTTTCTCTTGAGGTTATGGCACACCTAACCCTATTTTTTTCATATATCTTCAGCACTCATACATAAGGGGTTTGGGATCATAGTAGTTCCTGCCATAATTTTTCGTTAAATTAGCATCAACATGGTAGCATTTGATTAAGATTGGCCTTGGTTTGATTGGGAGTGATGTCCTATGGTGACCTGCTAATACACCATCACAGTAAATAAATAACTATGTTGGACATGGTGGATTATAGAAAAGTAGGTTCAGCATTGTCCCATTGCCCCCATACTAAGTCATATGGGGAGACACTGAGACACAACACAAAAAGTTGTGAGTATGTCCACGCAGTCAGTGTTGCTGGTGTCAGTCACGATACATCCAAGGTCAATTTTGCCTCTAACCCTACCTAACCGGGGATGACAAACCACTTAAACCTAGGCCATTAGAATGCTGGAAAAAAAGGAGAGGTAGAAAAAGGAGAAAAATGAGCGATGGAAGGTAGAGGTTGCCGCGTTCCTCACTCGGTAATCCACAAAAACCAGTCACACCACAACCACTTCCCACATCCTGGCCTATACGAAGACTATTGAAGGAATCAAGGACAAGAATCTTGACTGTGTCATCACCTTTATAGACTTCAAGAAGGTCTTCGATTCACATGCCCCGAGGATCAATTCTCAAGATTCTCACTGCCTATGGATTTCGCAAATGCATTTGTTGAAAGCAATTAAACATCATTTCAGTGGCACAAAAGAAGTTGTTCTATCACCAGATGTTGAAACTGAGGCCTTTGAGATTTTAGCAAGAGTGCTCCAAGGTGATACTTTACGCACCAGTATCTTTATCATTGTGCTAGACTATGTGATGAGAAGTGCAATCAGAAGGATACAGGACATGCTGGGCTTCACATTAACACCACAAAGAAGTCGTATAGGCACCCTGCAGAAGTCGTTACTGATCTAGATTTTGCAGACGACATTGCCTTGCTATCTGACACACACTACAACAAGCTCAAGAAAATTATTATCCAGGAGTTGAGAATTCTTCTGTCAAACATTGGTCTTATGATATGCTTCTAAAACTAAAGCATGCATATAATATCAATGCCGATGTTCACTCTGTCCACAATAAAGGGAGCCACTAGACCAGTTTCAGGACTTCCAATACCTTGGTTCTTGGGTGGATGATTCAGAACGGATTTTCATGTCCGGAAAGCCCTTGCATGGAAAGTTTGTAACAAAATGCGTACTCTCTGGAAATCCAACTTACCAGACAAGCTAAAGGAGGATTAGCTTCTTTCGTGCTGTTGTTGAAAGTATTCTACTGTATGGGCCAGAAGATGGACACTCACAGAACACACCGTGAGGCCAGGCTAGATGGATGCTATAACAGACTTTTATGGATGTACAAAACCTCAACTGTAGAGATCACCCTACCAGGGATGTAATATATGGGGGTTTACCCAAACTGTCTGCATAGTGAGAGGTCGGTGCCTGAATTTTGCTGCTCCTTGTGCTAAACGGCTAGACGAACCAGTCCCCCCCCCCCCCCCCCCCCCCCCCCCTCACGTCTTGTGTTCTGGAAGCCACCCAGGACACGTGCACGGGGAAGACCAAGGCAGACAATACCCTGTACATCTGCTCAGGATGCTGGCATTGAACCAAAATGAACTGCACAAAACTCATGCTTGAACAGACTGCTTTGGAGGAATTCTCATGGCTTCCGACCCGCGGTCGACAAAGAAGATAGATAGATAAGTTTGAAGAGCCTCACTGAGCTTGACTAATAAAGCCAAAACAATATAAGGGTCACAGAGGTGCCTTTTTTGCAGAAATTCACACCCCAGGACCTTTTTGGAAGTTACCAACCT
>JAMKCH010070373.1:0-46846 GCA_023653785.1 Ophioderma brevispina | reverse complement strand
AGAAAGTGCAATGAGTGGAGTAGCATAGCCAATAGTGGTTGAGTAGTCTCAGAAATCTCAGCTGAAACTGCAATAGGAGGGAGCTGTCCCGAGTCGGCTCATAGTTGTGAGGAATCTTAAGAAATGAGTCATGAGAAGAATAAACCACTTCCGGATAGGTTTCTTCTAAAGATATCGTCATACATCACACTTTAAGTTTCCGCTCACCAACCTGGGGGCAGACATACCTTTACCGCAAGCTATAGATTCTAAACACTACATTGAAAGAATCATCATCTTACGTCTTGAATTGCGCAGCAATCATAAAACATCATTCACCTTGAACTCTTATAAAAGATTCACTAAAAGAGGCTGTCATTGTTGCCAGAGGAACGTTTCCCGTCGAAGTAGAACTGCCTTCTAATAACCATAATCGGATCTGGATCTTTAGTATAAAGATATGAAAAAAAGTGTCATCACTTATGTCTTGATCCAAAAATATCCCTCTGATCATAGTGACTTGCATCCCCGACGTGAAGAAACTATCCGAACGGAGCATCTAAAACTTTCATAAAAATATGGCTAGGAGAATCTTGATGTCTTTTCTTGCCTACTCGAATGAACCTCTGGCGAGTGGAGAAAGAATTCTTACCGATAGAGCTATCTCTGTACGGAAGAACAACAACTACTATCACAGGAATATTCTCCGAAGACTTGCATACTAAACACAACCTCTGGAGGTCGAGCGGCGTCTAGAAGAAAAGAACACGGAATCTTCACCTTTCTGGTGCAGATGAGTGAACGGGAGAGGAGGAACATTTCTGAAGCCGAAGAGGCTAGACGCTTGACTGACTGGTAGGAAGGACGGAGAATGACGGTTAAATATGGTAGACAACGGGCCGATGGTTGACTAGATGAAGAAGGTTGGTTCTACGGAGGAAAAGGTAGAAGCGTTTACATCCCGAGAGAACCATGGTGACGGCCCGACGGTTAGCTCGAGGAAAGAACGGTTTGAAGACTTACAGAATAACCACGGTAACAGCCCAGCGATCGGTTAGGACCGCAGGACAGGCTGACTGTAAACTATGTACTCATGAAAAGAGGCGGAGTAAGAACTTTCCATTCTTGAATAAACACCTCGAATCGACAGCTCTAACTTTCTCGGAGACGTGGAGGAAAAGCTCTGATCGGTTGAAAAGACTATCTACTCCCACTATCGCCGGAAAAAAGATCATTAACTTGTATAAACAACTGATAACCGTCATTAATAACAGTAACATCGGAGGTTCTTGCAGTAATAGACGAGGTTAACCACGGGACGGAAGCACGGTCGTCAAGTATAGTAGAACAGACGCTAGAATAATCATGACACTCATTAATTATTTCTATAAATATTCCACACCATGCTATCGAGCCACCACGAAAAACTCGGTCTTACGGTACCACCGGTACCGTTGTCAAATTCTCTATCAACATAAATAGGTCTTAACAATGGCAGATGGGCTCTATTGACTGCTACCACGGTGCCTAATCAGACCTATAATCATATACATCACCACGGATGCCGTTGATAGCGGCTTATCTATTACTCTACGGAGAATGTGGACAGCCAGACTGCTCAAGTATAGAGAATCATCATAGGACCGAAGGCGAAGTATATCAAAGTTGAATACATCGATCGCAGGGTAACTCAAGTGTAGGTAGCCGTGAAAGCCGTCGGTCTTACAGGTACCACCGGTACAATAAGCCATGGTTTGATATTTAAACTTGTCGAGAGGCGCATCGGTCGGACATATCAAACGTTGTAATTTCCAATACACTATGAATGGAAGGAGTGGATAGATTAGCCAGTCGAAAGTATTCACTTAATCCCATCTGATTCACATTCAATAATAGGCCCCTAATCTCATAAGAAGATACTGTGGCTGGGCGAACTTGCCCTATAAACTGTTAGGTAGCCTCTGAAAACCACGGTAGTAGTATCGCCTGGAGACTATAATCAAAGGTAGCTCTTGATTGGTCTGGGATTGGTAGACATATTTGGGTAGAGTCATCGCTGGTCGCTGACCTGGAGGGAGGTGCCCTGGACGGAGATGGAACTGGGTAGCCTTGGCATTAAATCATCTTGTCTTTCTCTCATATACACATCTAATTCGTTCAAATATTAGGGAATTTCCCCCCCCCCAATTAATCCCCCCCCCCCCCAATTTGACCAAACTAGTGATATATATTCCAGGTACATCTCTTGAACATATAAACAGGCACTTCCAAACAGTTTCATGAGGGTCTGTATTGTCCTTCGAAGGAAACTCATACACTCAAACATCTGCGGAGTGGCACGGTAGGAAGGAATCTTTCTGCAACATCAAAAAGTAAGACGAACATGCAGCGGATGTTATATATGAATTAACCCGTGCCGAGGACCTGGATATCCAAATGTAGAATAGGATAAGGCCAAGGAGACAAGGTGGACGAAGACAAGACAGACGCAGGGCACCCCCCCCCCCAAACTGAGAAGAATTAGAGATCATCGGCACGAGCTGGAACTACACTGAGAAACAAAAAAAGATGACATGGTGGCACGTGAGGCTATGGAACAAGGGCTGGAGAAAAATATAATAAATGCAAGGGAGCAGATACGACACAGGGACACACACATTTCCCCAAACATGCCTGGCGGTCACATTGTGGACTTCAAAGGGGCGAGATAACCTGGCCAAAAGAATAAGCCCACTTAATACCCGCAGTACGAGCGACGCGAAAAAAAACGGCCTGAGGATCGCGTGCAACCATGTGAAGGGAAATACATAATTACTTATATCAACATCTTTCGAATTCCGAACTTCCGAATTCTGATCTTCCGAATTCTGAACTTCCGCATTCTGATCCTCCGAATTCCAATCTGAAAAAATCTTCACAAAACATCATCAGCACGTCATCACCAAAGATCCATGAAGAATGTTGAAAAAACATCTCCAGATTGCGATATATAAATTATGTCTGCCAATAAATAGGCGAGATAATGGGGGAAAAAAAAATTATGTATAAATATCCCAATAAAAATTCAAATGGGGTGCCCAGAACTGAGACACAAAAAAGAGCGAAGGATCATGGATGCAGTGGCGATGGCGATAGTGATGGGCATACCGATGCTAGCGGTGGGCAGCTACCTAGGGCATGGGCGCACGAAATTTTTAATGTGCATAAGGGGGGTCTGATGCTTTTTTGAGCACAAAAAATGCAACGAGTTGGGGATCATTCGTCAGTATAAATGGATAAATGATAACCCTTGTTCGCAATCTTATGCAGGTATTTAGACCCCTTACAAACTGTGTTTCCAGTTTTAAGATCCCCTACTTGCTACAAAAAACAAACAAATTTTAGTCCATGGCTTAAAATTTGGGAAATTTGCAAGTCTTCAGACTCATAAACATAAATGTGACCCAAAATTAAGTTCCCAAGTCCATTAAAATTGGCAAATAAATCTAGTCCAAGACCCTACTTTTGCCAAAAAATTTTGTCACAAGAGGACTTCAATTACATTTAGATCACATGCACCAGTGCATGTAAGTTTGAAAATTTACCTCTGACACAGTGTGAAATTAAAGTTACATGCACCGGCCAATGTAAACATGTGAATACTGATAGTACTAACATTCATATCAGACTCGGGCACATTTAGGCTATTGACTGTCCGCTCAAATTTTATTATTATTTCAATATCCAATTACATTCTATGAAATACGCTAAATAAAATTGTATATTACAGAATCACAACTTTGTGACTTCTCCCTCCCCATGACAACACTGGGAAATCCAACCTTTTTACAACCTAATTCACAGTCAGAGGAAACAGACTGTACATGTTGGTCAAATGGAGGAAAATATTAATACTCCCAGTCAAAAATTCAAAATCCCCCACCCACTTTCACAGCATATTTTTACCTAAAGATTATAGCTGGAACAAACAGAGTGCATTAAAGTGACAGGAGGGGATTTCTTTGAAGATACAAATTTCTCTCAAATTTAACTGGATTGGTTGTAGACCACCTACTGAGAACGTTTCAAAGGTTTATTGAACAAACAAGTACAAAAGAAAACCGCAAACCTTGTTTGAACTTGGCTGCTATCGTAATCATGCGCATCCCCACAGAAAATCATGCTTTGAATTTCTGTCGTGCACGATAGAAAATCTTATTACATAAAGATGGCGTATTTGGCTTATTCACTTCAGGTGCGATCTAATACATTGGCAAGCATTCCAAATATGCAAAAAACTGGGGTTCAACAAAACCTGGGGGTGCTTCTTTCTGGAAATATCCTCATGTCTCTTTAAATCAAAGACAAAACTATGCAGTCTTGAAACTCTGTCCCTCTTGCGTGGGGAGAGGGTATTCCATTCAGGTATCGCTGATGTCACAAAAAAGGAGAGACCTGGCCAGGTCTCAAGACTTGCAATAAGGGTATCAAATTCAACTTTTGCTTTTGATGGTCTCACACAGAATCAATTTTTTTTCAGTCTTGGAGAGGGTATCAAATTAGCATGACAGTGTTAAAATGACAGTTTCAGTGTTTATATCATGGTCAAACCTGAAACAAATTCTCCACAAATGGTTCAAATGGACTGTAAAATTACAGGTTAAAGGGGGATGACCTGATTTAAGTCTATAAATTTTTCATCTTGAATAGAATGGCCTTCACCTCAAAACCCCATCTCTAAGGTTCTACACCGATATTTCAACCCGTTTTGAAGTGAGAGCTAAAAACGTGATTTTGTAATCCCCATAGAGTACTCTGTAAAATTAATATTGGTTGACCAAAATGGGGCATATTTTTGCTTGTAACCAGCCAAACCAAACATCCTTTAGCCTAAGATTTCACAGGGTAAAATGTCATGTGAAAAATAGTAGCTTTCTTCTGATACCAAAACTTTGATCACTTCCGGTAAAATCTGGGGTCCCTGGCGACGAGGCTATTAGCGACAATGCGCCTTTAAAATCCTTGGGGTAAAATTGCCTAGTTCTGTATCTTGGAAAGGGTACATCCATTTGAACAGGTCTGGTCTCTGATCTGGTCTCAGAGAATGGTACCCATTTCATTCCATTTCTGGGTTCATACAGGGTTATACTCGAACCCCTTTAATACGATGGTAGCCCAGGCTTGTGTACAGGTTATCCCCAATGGCCTCTCACAAGAGGAGGCATAGTATTCTTCACACAATGCATTCTTCCAACTAAGGAATTTCGCCGGTTCTCGGCTTTCGCGCTCAACTATATTCAAAGAATATAAGCTGTGGCCGCCCATGACTTTGACCCTGGCACGTGACCTTTGATCTCATCAACAATGAGGATTGCGGTGCACCTTGACAAAAGTTTGGTTCACAACTTGAATTCAAGTTTTCTAATTTTAGATCATTTTCATTTTAAGCCCATTTTTCAACTTGACCTCACAACGAACTTTGACCGTCAACATGACTTTGACCTCATCAACAATGAGGGATCCCATTGTGCACCGATGATCAGAGTTTGGTTCCAAGTGAAGTAAACTGTTCATATTGAGGTCAATTTAAAAAAAACGGAACTATTTATGTATTCCACCATCCACACACAACATCCACACAACACACGCACAACGGATTGCTAAGAACGTGGTCCTGCCAGCTATAGCTGGCGGGCCCACTAGTAACATTCTGTGCCACTGGCTTGTCACATGAATTTATAGTGACAAAAGTACCTTAAAGGAATAGAGTCATCCCAATATTGCCAATTTTAAATACTTTTGTCAATTAAAAATTGTGAGACAATGGAAAAACCCCCAGTGCAAAAAATTGCATTGGAGAAATGCATTGTGGGAACAACATTATACCTCCATCTTGGCTCTCACTATTGTGCTGAAAAGTACACCACTTGTTTGAGCATCTTTATAGAGACTAAATACGTTGTTGCCCTCGCTTTGCGCGGGGGGGGTGGGGGGGGGGGAAGAAGGGGGGTGCGATACCCCCTTGAATAAATTGCTGCCAAATTGGGAAATTTTGGTAGACGTTTCATATAGACGTCCCATGGATGCAATTGAGATATGACATTGCTTCGTCATGCGCTGTAAATAACGGTTGTGCAGTAGCGCTTGACGGATGATGGCATACCTCATTTGTGCATCCCGGGGACTTCTAATGAAACGTCTACCGAAATTTTGAGGCACCTCAGCCCGTTTTAGACGCTACCCTCCAATCGGGACGAATTTTTCATTGTCGGCTGACTTTTCCCTGACCGCGCCTTTGCCCCTTTCGGCGGCTTGCCGACAGATGTAACTGGCCTATGTGCTCTGGGCCCGCTTTTAAGGGGTGAAGGGCGCCATATTTTGGCAAATAGGCTACAATGATTCAACAATGACCTGTAATGAGATAAGCATTCTAGGTCCTATGACATATAGGCCTACTCTTTTTACCGAGGCAGGGCCGTCCGCAGGAATTCCTTTTTTTGAGGGGGGGGGGGGAGTCGGGACCCCCTCGAAAAAGTGGACTTTTTGGTATAAAGTGGATCAAACCCCCACCGTCCTTTTTTTTTTTAACCTCCCATCACCCTAAAATGGGTTTTCTTGTCAAATTTCTCTTAATTTTGGGACCCTCTTCATCCATAATTAAGCAATAGTGGCCCTTTTCGGCCCCTTTTGTGGGGTGCAACCACCGCCCCTTGCGTACGGTCGGTTCGAGGAAAGCATGCCCACTTTTCATTCTCTCTTATATATGTTGCGAATAATAATTGTGCCAACTGTGTATATAGGTCTAACTTTGGAGATCCAACAGTCACTACTTTTGAGCGTATCATAATATGGAGGAATGAGAACGGACAATGCTTCCTTGAGCACAGAATATAATTTTTACATTAGACCGATCTCATTATTCTCATTACAGTTACTATTACGCCGCAAATAGGGTAATGGGTCTCACTCATTTAGTCTTTCTGGTAGGTGACCCTTTTTTTCATGCCAATTTTTGGTAACATGGTAATCTTTTTTCCAAATCTTAAACAATTTCCTTGAAAAATTAAGTCCAATCTCCTCAACCTGAAGCCAACATTTTCCCAATTTGGGGGCGAAAAAAAGTCAAAATTGAAGAAAACATGCAAAATTGTTCCCATACCGTTGGGGTATATTCCTATGAAATGCCGTTTTCACACGATTTGGCACTCCACAACTCTCCATAGGTGCACCATGGGACTCCCCTCACATGTTGATTGAGGTCAAAGGTCATGTTCCAAAGGTCAAATGTCATGTGAGTTTTCAAGTTGAAAAATAGGCTAAAAATGCAAATTTGTCCTCAATTGACAAGTTGAACTTCAATTGGAACCAATCTTGCGTCATAGGTGCACAAGGGATCCCTCCTATGTTGATGAGTTCATAGGTCATATGCCAGGTCAAAGGGCGGGCCCACAGCATTATATTCTCTATATAGCGAAGCACGAAAGCCGAGAGACCTCGCAAAATTCTAGTTTAAATTTTTATTTCAGGCAAATGGTAAATGTATCTATCTTCTCCTATATAGCTAAATTTTTACAAAAGTCTTTGGGGAATATGTTTTTTTTCCATTTAATGGTTGTAGCAGGGGATGTTGTGCGAATCACACAAAAATTGTATTTTTGGACTGCCAGTTTGAATTGGTACAACCGTTTTCATTTTTCCCCTGTTTTGGTCGTCTTGATGTGCCCCCGCAATGCCAAAGTTTTTGGTAAACATTCAGAAATGGCAAACCGCTGGTTTTCGGGGGGGGGGGGGGGGGGGGGGGGGGGGGTCTAAATGAGCCCCCCCCCCAATAGGAGTGTGCAAGACCTAAATACACTTAAGTGTTAATTTAGTCCCCATACCATTAGTTGATCTTTATATTACAAACGTATGACACACAAGCGTTCAGCTGTGACTTACGTTTTGGTGGACAATGGTGGAAACTTTAAAGGGAAAGAATATCCTACTTAAAATACCATTTTCTGGGTGAAATTTTGTTGTAAAAACTGGAATCTGAAATAAAAAAATGCATTAATTATTAACTTGAAAAATTTTCCCAGTTAGCACTGTACAGGAAGATTTCTGCCCGAAAGTCTAAAATTGAGCAAAACATCCGCCCGCAAAAAAAAAAATAAGTCCTTCAAAACTGGGATTCTCAGGGCCTAAAACAAATATTAACAGTTGCTCCAAGAGGGAGGTATTGGCCATTATAGAAGTTTCTCTCTGTTTAACCTTAAACCTCACAGTTTTGAAGGATTAATTTTTTTTGCGAAGGCCTTATTTTTTTCACGCCCTCAGAAATGTTAGGGGTAGGGGGAACATATTATATACTTTATTTTTTTCAGTTAAATTTCAACTTAGACAAGTTTATATCACTATTTACTACGAAATACTCAACAAAAAAGACACAAGAAGCATCCACCATAGCTCATACCGTGAGGAGTTAGTTAGGGTTTTTCAATCACAAAATTGGGGGAAAATGCATTTTGTCCCAAATCATTGTCTCACCCGACCGCCGACTTAACCATGCTTACAAAATAAAGCAATAGATTGATCCCATTTAAGGATTTGAATATTACAAAGTACCCCTGGCCCACATTGATGAGGCATGAAGAATGAGTCACTACTAGGTAGTTTATGTCCCTTATACTCACAGGAAAGTAGCACCAAGTCAAAATTTTTGTCACCAAAAACGGGTCAATTTGACTAAAATTGGCAAAAACTGAATTTTTATCAAAATCAGTGAAAGATGATGGGGGTTTTAAGCACTATCAGTGATTGCTAAATAAGCAAATAGGAAAAAATCATCAAAAAATCAGATTTTAGCATGTACGTAACAAGTACAGGATTCCTAACATACCCTGCAAATGATAGACCAAAAGGGGGGCCCCCCCAACCTAATAAGGACAGAATCGGAGATTTAATTATAATTACTGCCCGACCGGAACATTACTACAACACGTAATTGAATGGAGAATCGTATCTGGAACACTGCCGTTTTCTTCCTTTCTTTCAATTTCTACAGTGGAAAAGGTAACATATAAGGATTCTACAGACTATCCTGCACTTCGAAAGCTATTCCTACAAATTTCAAAATATTTTTCAAATCACTGATAGTGTCTTTAAGTGCCAAAATCTGAAAATATAGACATTTTACCCTTGGGAAAACATTTAATTTTATTGATTTTTTAGTTTTTTTCTTTTTTGGAGTTTAAAATTTTTTTCACAGCCGTGTCCGCTAAACGTAGGTCAAAAGCTTGAAAACACTGTCGGTATTACATGAAGCTCACTGACATATCGGACTATGCAGCACAAGGTCTAGCCTATTAAAATGCAGACAGTATGGAGGGGGGTCAGTCACATATTATTAATAATTACACTTCTAGGAATACATTACTATTTTAGGCCAGTTTACAAGTTTACAAGTTTCTTGGCTGTCATGCGTAGTAAACTTTGCACTTGCACTGTCTTGCAATTATCCCATTCTATCAGATTTCTACACACTGTCTTTGTAACAAAATACACCAAAACTTGTCACCATGGCAATTGATTGGAATCCTGAAAATAAAGAACTTTCAAAAGCCCTACGAGAGATTGTACTCAGGTAAGGTCAAAATCACACCTGGAAGAATTTGAAAAGCAAAAACTGGTTGAAGTTGAGTCAGTTTGACTAAAATGAATTGATATCGAGATAATATAAAACTTGAATATTGAAGATAGTTAGAGATCATCATGAGTCAAAAAATGTTGTTTCCAGTACATGTACATGTCCAAAACTATTTTTTCCCCATTTGTTCCAGTGTTAAAAAGATTCTTCCCAGAAAAGCCTCAAATCACACCAATAGTAAGACAACCATCTTTTACTGTAAAATTATTAGTTTTAAAACAAAATATCAATTTAGGATCATTCTTTTTAATTTATTTTTATCTTGCGAGGCATTTTTGTCTAAAAAATCTAATTTTCTCCATTCATCAAATTAAAAAAACAAAATGTGGTTAAAATGGCTCCAAATCAAAACACAGGCTACCTACCGAAAACAAACTTTTCCCCAAGGGATATACACTTAGATTTCAAGGGGTTCGGGTAGTTCAAAACATTCATTCTTGCCAAAGTGATAAAACTTTCAAAGCACTTAAATTTGCACAATATGTAGCATGCCCAACAAAACTAAGGGAATCCACCTCATTTTGTTGTTAAGGGCCAACCATAATACCAAAATGAATCTCCTTATTGAGAGGGAAACTGGCCAGATGGACAGTTTATGGAACCTTGCTTAGCTCTATACAGATTGAGGGGTGACGTATCAAAGATCCAAATGGAAGGTGGATGAAACCCTCAAAGATTTATCTGTTAAGTGTTGTTCAAGGGAGATATCTTTGTGACAAAAGCATGAAACTTTTCTATCTGCAAGTCAGAATACTCGCTATTTCTTATCAGTTTTAAAAAAAATCTGCTAGCTACAGGGTGAGTAAAAAAAAACACTTACCCGGTTTGGTTTGTGGTCCGCCCATTTTGAGTTTTTAAATAATGATATATTTTTTTCTGTTTTTTAATATTTTAATTAATACCTTTATCTTTAAGTTGCTGCAAGATAATCCAAAAACGTGAAGTATAGGCGAGCTACAGTTTTTGAATCAAGTAGTCCGGTGTTTCACCCTATCCACGGATTCCCATTGAAATGGCACGGCGCCCGGACTCTAAGCAAATGTGATCAGTGCACAGGGCAGAAAACCGATGCTGGGATCAAACTCGAAATCGGTTTATACCTAACGATGTGAATAATCTTTGCAGCAAATTAAAGATATGACACTAAGCTTTAAGATGATATTCACATATGTTAGATATATTATGACTTTAAAATTCAAAATAGCGGACACAATAAGGGTCAAGTTTTTGTTGCTCACCCTGTAAAAATCTTGTTTGTTCAATCTTTGCCTCAGAAATGAGAATTGGGTTACTTTCAGTGAAAGCAGTTTGTTGGGATTACGATGTCAATGCAATGTCCAACCAGAGGGAATCTGTAAAACATGTTTGGTATCAATCGGGGGATATGAAGCAATCAAGCCAGGGTGAGCAAAAGTTGTCTCAGACGTGCTCCAAGAGTGCTTAAAGGGGCCACCCACTTCACAAAAATAGCCAAATTAAATTTTTGCCTAAAAATGCAAGGGCAACTAGTAACTCAAAAAAATGAATCCAAATAAAGCCCCCACCCCACACCCACACCAGATTCATTTGCGTGAACTAGTATTTACAGGGAAAGAATGTAAAAGATTAAAGGGGTTATGGGCCCGATTTAAGTATATGGTAGAATTGCTTTCACCAAAAAACCCATTTGCAAAGTTTTGCCAACGATATTTCAATTGTTTTGATGTGCTAAGAGGTAGAAACGTGATTTGTGAGCCATAATGAGGTGTAAAATTAATATTGGTTGACCAAAACTCGAGTTACATTTTCGCTCATAACTTTCAACCAAACATCATTTAGCCCTAAGATTTAACAGGGTGGTGTAAATGGAAAAACAGTACTTAGATTCGTTGATACCCAAATGTTGACCACTTCGGGAAAATCTGGGGTTATTAGTGATCGGCCACTACCTTTAATAAACAATCTAAGTAGTTAAAAATTAAAGACAGAGTATGTTCCCACAGATTACCACTCTTTTCTGAAAAAGTCAAAACTTTCCCTCCAAAATATCAAATGCGTGTAAAGGAGCTTCCTAGATTCCATTGTTCCCACCATGGCCAGCTTTCTTTGGAAGAAGTTAAGGTTATAGCTAGGCCAATTGCATAGTGCCCAGGAAATAATCAAGTAAATTTATAAAGGTAGTTGGAAATCCCATTGGTTATAACTCATACTGTGATTTCCAAATACTTTATTGAGATTTTGTTGCGGTCGGTAGCTTACGGCAGTCAAATTGAGCCTGTACTGGCATGGCAACCCGACCCGCGTTAGTTCCGCGTTTAGCTATATCACTGGAACATACACCCATAGTTTGTACAGTACTAGTGGTGGCGCCAACCAAAGTGGAGAGATAGCCCCCTATTTTTAAATTTCCCCAAGTTCCCCCCTGGCCAGAAGAAAAATGACAGACTTTTGGCATAAAAATCATCTTTTTGGACCAAAAACCCCAAATTTGGGTGGGCAACACAGCTGTTTGAACGTATCATTTTATTATGACAAAACCAGAATAAAACAAAATTATGCCGGCGACCACACTTTTGACAAATGATTGATATTCAGTCCACTAAGTACATCCTGTGTAAATTTTCTGATGAAATTCATGCGGACTATTTTGCCATGTCTTTCTATGGCGGAGGAAAGGGGGCATATATAAGACCTTTGTAGCCTATATGGCAAGATCCTCGCCAATGGATTTTTCAGATTTTTGCAGAGATAAGAGCTCTTGCATATCCTTACTTATATCAGTTGTCCACTTGTTGTGTGTCGCCATTGCTTAAAAATGTTCTAAAATAAGAGACAATTGCATGGGTTCAAACAGCTGTGGCAAACACAGTGATTTGGGGCCAAAATTGGCTAAAATTTTGGATTTGGAATCACTTTCCCCGAAATTTCAACGTTTCAAATGAAAAATTTGACCCCTGTCCCCATTTGTCCCCTCCGAAAAAGAAGTCTGGTGCCACCATATATACGGTACAACCCTCAGACACACACATACAGAATTGCAATTTGGTTAAGAACATCTGTTACTCTTTACTTTCACTTGAAAGGACTTACTCAATACAAAAAGTTGCTATTATTGAACTCATACATAAACATGATCAGGCCACTGAATTGAGACAGAGTCACTCATGCATGCACTCACAACTTTTGATAGCTTATCAAACAAACCCCCTCACTCAAAGGACTCAACAATGGCATGATGGGCGTGCTTGACGTTTATGTGATTGTATCATGATATTTTACAATGCAAAAAACCACTTTTTCCTAGATTTTATGAAATCGAGCAAGTGGAATTCAGTTTTAAAGGTGCAACGATAGATATGAGGCACTCAAATGTTGCATCATAATTTAATTTCAATAGATAAGACACTCAATAGAATTCCTTACCTGTATTTTGCTATAGAATGCCTTAAAAGAAAGAAAAAAGGTGGATTTTGATTTGCCTATATTTCAATATAAAACATAGGCCGAATTCGATTTGCTTATAAGAAAAATTAGAAATTTCACCAAGAAACGTTCAGCTTAATCCTTACAGATGGGGACCATTTTTGATAAAAGGCTGTACACCAGTGCCCAAATCAGAATTTCACATTTTTTAGGGGACACCTGCTATTGGAAATCTCTCGTTGCACCTTTAAGTGACTATTTGGACTAGTAGTCACAGTGATTTAGTAAAAGTGTCAATCATACTGTTTTTGAGGCAATCACAACTTGTGAAATTTTAACTACATGGTTCTCCAGGTACACAAGGATGCTTATTATCTTTCCTGGAGATGGCCAGCGCACATAAGTGTTGAAAAAAAAAATGTGCGCGTGGCCGGATTCAAACCGGACCTCCGTAATAACACAGCACGACGGCTCGTGCCAAACTAAGCTATCAACCCGGGTTTGGTAGAGAGACGATAGATATATCTATATAGGTGTTAGGGTCCGAAAGTTGTCCTTCGCTTCCTAGCTCGGTTAGCATCAGAACGGTATATACATTAATATGTGTTTTGAACTTTCAACAAAGTTCTCCATGGCAGGTAGTTCCCACAGCCTTGTCCCCCAGACTTGAGAATTTTATCTCATTTTGAAACCGTCACCATTAGTAATTTATGTGTACCTATTTAAATTCTTACATGCAAAATTCGTCGTACAAAGTTGCAATTTTGTATTTTCTGTCCATAAACAGACGGAAATTATAGCACAGGGGATATCATGCTATGGGGACCGTGGGAAAGGAAACAAGCATTTGCGCAAAACACAAAACCGCAAGGTCGGTATCAACTAAAAAAAGTGTGCTAACCCTTTAGAAAGGATAATCTAGTGAACAATAAAACAGCAGAGGTGCTGGAAACTCCCCAAAATGCACCTTTAATAAGCCAACAGATAATGTGAGAAATGATCAAATTGTATAATTTAAAAAAAAAAACCTGCAATTGGAGGATTTGAAAAAAAAACCCGGGGGCGACTCAGTATTACCAGCAGCAC
The DNA here is from genome assembly GCA_023653785.1 of Ophioderma brevispina. Taxonomy (NCBI): domain Eukaryota; kingdom Metazoa; phylum Echinodermata; class Ophiuroidea; order Amphilepidida; family Ophiodermatidae; genus Ophioderma; species Ophioderma brevispina. Next base: position 32,715 of record JAMKCH010070373.1, on the reverse strand, counting down.
TGCAGCATCCCTCTTGCCAACTAAGTATCAAGACAGGAAAACAATAGATATTTATCGTTATACCTCTGTAAAAACCTAGAAGTACAAAGTAATCCATAAACTCCCACCACCCAAATCTCAAGGAATGCCTGGTTATGTTCAACTTATACGACCAGTATTTTTGTGTATCAGGGTAGAGATTTTTGTTCGTACATCCAGGCGCCGGTTTAAATCGCGCGTGATTTCATGGATTATTAGACTGCGCAAAAGGCTAAAGGTCCGTCATTCCTCACTGCACCTGCATGCTGTTGCAGTAAATTTACTGCAATGTTCGTCAATTCCGCTGCCACTCTAATCGATTTCTACAGGTCAACCCAGGTCACTGACAGCGTCACGGATTGCAGTTACGTTGCAGTTAAACTTGGCATGGATTGCAGGAAATTGGCATACTGCACCAACGACTGCACCCCACTGCATTTTACTGCATCGCAGTTAAAAGAATCTTTAACTTATGTTGCAGTACTGCGTTGCGTTGCAGTACTGACAAGTGATTGCAGTTACGATTTTGGTAGGCTGCATTGCAGCACGATTGCAATGCAAGTGAAGTATGAACGAACTTAAGAGTGCATAAGCGCATTATAGTATGGTGCGATAATGCTGCACAGCACATCGATTAATTATCTTTGTACTTTCTAGGTAATAGGTTTACAGTTCGAGTATAGGTGTTAGGTCCGAAAGGGGGTCATTCACTTTCCTAGCGGACACCATCAGAACATTATGATTAATATTTACATGTGGCCTAATGCCTAAATACATTTATATTGTTTTTTGAAATTTTAACTACAAAGGATGTAAAGTAAATTGTATATAATCTTTCCCTGGAGATGGGTTGATTGAAAAAAAAACAACACATGTGCACTTGGCCCGATCATAAACAAACACTATGAACCACGGAAAGAACTGTTTTTACAAGAAAAGCAACAATTAACGGAACTTATCAGTGATTCAGCTTTAAAAGTTTAAAATATTTTTTAAAATTTGCTGTTGTGAAAAATGCGATTAAAGTGCGGATTCGGATATGTCTGTTTAGAATCTCATAAGTTATTTGTTTAACTGAAAACCCGATAGAAAGGGAAGAAAAATTACCGGTCAAGATAGATAGGAATTCCCCATTCAAATAGTGTCTTGTTAGAAAGTGTCCGAAAGGACAGGAATGACTAAGACTGCTAAAACACTGATTTTATCCTTATTAGGTTGCTTTCAGACCAAGCACTGGCAGGGTATATTAAGGGGTACCTATAACTGGTGCTATACTTGTTATAAACATGCACAAACGGATTTTTGATTATTTTTCGAACTTGGATTTTAGCAAATCACTGATACTGACTGTTAAAGTTAATATACGGAATGCTAAAACGATAATTGTTGATAACTGAATCCGTCATGCCGTGGGAGCCTTCCCTAATATAAATAAGAACTCATGCGACGACGAGAACGCATGAAGAGAATTACCGGCATAATGTCGTCGCGTTTTGAGTGTCAAACATGACTCTAGTTATTCATAGTATTGACAGCCTTCAACAGACAATGTGTCAAAAGATTATATTTCAGTGATGTATGCGTGTGTACGTTACATTGGTTTACACGGTGTTAAAAACGCAGTTCGCAGCCGGGGGTTCAAGTGATTGTTTTCAAATCCCGTCGTTTTTTTAGTTGGATGAATAGGTGTTATAAGGGATCTTTGTACTTCTGTAGAACATGTGTGATTAAACCATAATTGCTTTCGAAGCGCAGAAGAAATCAATAAAAATCGCATACACTCGATATTCACTCCGCTCCCGGTCAAAATAAAATATTGCGCAAATCGCCTGATAATAAAATTATTGTGCGCATGTGCGATTTTCAAATTATTGGTTGCCTGTTCATTCTTTACCTTGAACCACGCTTCTTTAATCATTAAAATCTCTCAGTGAAAAGAAAGTTTTAAAAAAATGTTCATATCTTGCATTTAAAAGATAGGAATTGTGGTTGAGATCCTAATCTTGTATTCTCATTTCTTTTGGGCCACCCATATATTGCTACATATAGTCGTTTATCTCATTACAGAAGGTAAACGAACAGGGTGGACGTCCCTGTCAATCAAAGCTTTGGATTCTATTAGAGCGTGTTATCTTACAAATCGTATTCGATCGTTGAGGTTGATCACCGTGTATGATTACTGATTAAGCGGTGTCTTATTGCTTATTCACTGACCTGGTGCCCCTATCACTCCCGGGTTAACGATAGGTCTTACCATGGTTATTATACTTAACTCCACACTTCATTCAAATCTTTCCTCTTTCCGATTGACCTCTGAAAGTAAATGAATCGCAAGTTTGTGCCCTAAGAACTTTTAAAGTAAAAATAATAATTTTATTTGTTCTTCTCAAAATCAGTGGTTCATTTAGAAAAAAATACAGAAAGGTGCGTAAATGTTACGCAAAATTCGCAATACACAATTCTTTAAAAAATTAAAAAAAGAAAAAACCTAAAAAATTAAAAACAAAAAAATAAAGAAATAGGCCTATTGGAAAAATTAATTTGATTCTAATATACTAAAAAAATGTACTGCAAAATATCCTAAGCTTCGATTAAAAGGATAAATAAAAAACTAAGAATTTTTTTTTTTTAACAAGTAAATAAAAAATATATAAATAAAATAACCAAAATAAAGCCCGATTTGAAAACAGAAAAACCAAAAAAAAACAACCGAAATCTCTCGGTGTTGGTAAACAGATATCAGATCAAGATTCACTCTTTCCTGCTCATTTGGTCACCCAAGGGGGCTACTATACACACAATGTGGGTCTGAACAGAGCATCGCCATCGGAGGATCGGACAATACAGATCATCATCGATTTTGTTAGATGCATGTGATCAAGGGTCGAAGGTGATTGAGGCGATGTTTGTAAACTTTAAATTTAAGTTGAGTGACAGTCTTGGTTGGACGGTCCTGCCCTGTTATTAGCCTTCGGTTCTCATTAGATAAGTCTTCTAGACACAAAATATATTCCTTACCTTGTCTTTGGCTACAGAAATCCTGAAAATGAAAACAAAAGGCAATTTTTATTGACTAATTTTCAATATAAAACATAAGCGGGAATTCGTATTTGCTGCCTATATGAAATAGAATGTCACAATTTTTACCAAAAAAAGTTCGATCAGTTTAATCTTTCAGATGGGGATATTTTTGATGGAAAGCTTTTCAATGTGACAAACAATCAGAATTTTCACATTTTAGGACATCTGTTATGTGAAACTCTCCATTGCACCCTTTTCTCAGCTTAATCTCCCGCTCGAGCACGCAGTGCGATGGTGATTTGTTTCCCAAAACCTTACTTTTAAAAGGGATCTCATGTTTGTGTGTTCTGATGTGATTTTGATATCAGTATTTGAAGTTGACATTTTTGCGTGATACATGGCTGGGTGATGCTTTTTACTTGATGATGCTCTGGTTCATCACGGTATGATGTGTATAATTATAAGTATAAAATTTATCAGTATATCTATTGAACTTGTTTTTGCAGAGCGTGTTTTCTATGTTTATTGTTTGCAATTAATTGGATATCTTGTTTGATACATGGATGGGGGATGCTGGTTCCATCAGGGTATGATGTGTATCTTTTTTATAATGGTTATAATTGGAATTGATTGAAAATGAAGTCATATATGGATATATAATATTAATGATTTTTGATCTTACGTAATGACACGATATGACACCAATTGTGTTGGTTGTCGTTAAACTTTAATACTCGCTCACTCACCCAGCAAGCATATAGAGACAAATTTGTATTTGTGCTTGTGGAATAAATGTACATACGGGTTCAATGCGTATGATATATGAAATAGGGAGTAAATTAAATTTAAACGTTTTTTTTTTTGTATTAGAGCCTATGCTCACCCTCGGGCTTTGCCCTCGTTGGCATAGATTCCTGAGGTGAGCAGTGATCACTAGCTTAATCCTTTTTCAATGTGGTGACATTTTTTTTTTGATAGGAAAGCTTAAATTAGTGCAAAATCGATTTTCAAAATTTTAGGAAACCTGTTTATGTGAAATCTCTTGTTGCACCTTTAAGTTTTGGTGGTTTGTTTAATCGCCGAAAATATTTCCCGGATTCAATTATATTAGTTTAAAAGACAAACTATCCCCCACTGTAAAAAAGGGAAGGGAAGCTGACAAAACTAGGGGTCTGTTGGGTGGAGACAGTCAAAATTGCACCGTAGGGGGTTTTCAAGGACATTAGCTTTTGCAAAACCTTTTGGATGAAGATTTTTTTTTAAAACTTTAAAAATTTTCGTTAAAATAGAGATCTTTGGCTGAAACATTTTCAAAACTTTCCCCAACATAGGGCTTTGGGAGTTAAACATTTTCAGAAAATATGGGGGTGTCTTTGCATGATGAAAATTTTCAAAAATTATGGGGTCTTTGGGTGACAAAGATGCTGAAAAAAAAAGTGGGCCTTATTCAACCTTACATATGCGTCACTTCAAAGATAGGAGTGCCCCCCTACCCCGACAAGCCCGTAAGGCCTTGTGCACTGCCAGATGATGGCGACCAGGTGGCTCAACTCACCTCAGTTATAGAATGGTTCCAGAAACTTTCGACTAAGGGACCAAGTCACACCTTCATCAGCGTCGACATCATCGACTTACCCATCCATCACAGAAGACCTAATCAAGAAAGCACTGGCGTTGGCCAAGAAACACGCACACATCTCTAGGCAGGACATCGACATCACCTGACCATACATTCCACAAGTCGCTTCATGTGACGGAGGCAACATTGGAAGAAAAGAGAGATTAATGACTGGTATCACCAAAAGAGAAAGAATGAACTGTGTCAAACAAACTGAGAGTATAATGGGCTTTGTTCATGAGTGTTCGAGTCACATATGGCCAGCTATGACGGTGCTGAAGTTTGTGACCTCATCGGCCTGTACATCTTAACATTCAATCCAGTAGGGTCTTTGGAAATGAATTTACCAATTTATTTGGCTAAATAGAGGTTGAAGAGCTAGCAAGATTTCCATAATTTCGGACATGGAATTAACATTTGTGAGCACGGTGCAACGTAGGGGTTCTTCAGAACTGGGAAGCATACTTACTTGAACAGGCGTCTGAAGTCTACCTGCAGGAGAGGGGCGGAATTGGGGGGTCTTGACCGACCGTACATACCCGTACCCTCTCCCCCTTTTTTAATCTACAAGAGCTTTACAAGCTGGGACTAATATACTATTTTTCATCCAGCTACAATAAGGTTTAATTGCCCGAAACGCTACAAATGGCATCCCTAACGTAAGTGATATTCCACTCTGTAGTGGCAAGTTTGTATTATCTCTTTGGCATTGGAAAATAGGGGGCGTACGGCTTAAAACGGGATGATCAGGGCAATGATGGCCAAGAAATCCCAAAAATTTAGACGTCGTCAAAACGAGATAAGATTTCACATAACGCCCTGACATATGATAATTGGGATTTTTTAAACTGAGGTAATAAAGCTTTATAAACAAAAATATCTTCGAAGGCTTTAAGCTGAGAATTATTTTTTTTGGTGCCAAAAAATTGTAAAATTGCAGATTTCTCATCGGAGCAAATAGGGAAATCTGGCTTATGTTTAATTTTTCGGTAGCCAAATATGCTTCTTATAGTGTCCAAACACAGGGTTCTCAAATATATCCAGAAAGAGATGGGTACAAGTTTGGCTGCTTCATGAATTCCGCAAGGTACTTGTTTGTGCATGAGAGGTTGTTCCAAAAGTGGGCAGACCAAGAGATGTGCGTTGTTGTCGGTGCTGTTCCACAACCAAGGGTAGTGTCCGGATTGCTTCAAGGTAGCCCAACTTGCTACCACTTCCGCAAGGCAACCTTAGATCGGCCAGCCCTGGCCCCAACCCGTCCGAGGGCACACTACCCAGACCACGAGGAAGCCACCCAGGTGGAGCCGCTACACAGGCTCAACAATATAATGAGTTACCTGGCCAACAACAAGTCCTCCTTTTCATAGCGACCCATTCCCATATTCCCTAGAGACTGATTGTGGAGCAATTCTGCTAGGATGTATAAGGTTTCTCCGTTGGGGGGCCGAAGAACATCCTTGATAAGCCGGCAGGAGGCGAGGGCTTAGCAGCGATAATGACCGAGAGATCGAAAAAAAAGTGTGGAAATGCATTTTTTACTTATAAAGGCGTGATAAGGTGTACAATTCTTCACCATAATGGCTTTAATGTTAGAAAACAAACCACCAATAGTGAAAAAATGAAGTATTTGAGGAAATTTGTCATTATTGTCTCCCGCAAATAGACATACAGGGAAGGCGTCTCAAAATATACACTAAACTCATTGTGGTTACACCATGAACAGAGTAAAAACCCAAAAAAAAAGATGTTCCTCATAATGTTTGTGTTTGCGGCCAAACTTTATTGATCATAGTGTACAATATCACGCTGAAAATCTGTGATTTCACCCGGAAAGGCTTTTTTGATCGCAAGTCCGGCGGAATTTTTGGTGATACGCACGTAATAGAACTTACAGTATCAGATAAGCAACTACTGCCTGTCTTTTACACAATTTCAAGCCAACCACTTAACATGTTATGTTCGCATGTCCATGCCAGTAACAAAAATATAAACATATGAATTTTGATGATTTTTTCTCTATGTTTTCGTATTAAGCAAATCGCGCTAATTCCCTTTAAATGCCACCACCACTTGCCAGGGTAGTCCGTTCAAGATGCCAACTGCGACATGCCTCACTCCCCGTCACCCATGATGTGGTCCTTATTAGAGGTGTGGTCCAAGTTAACTCCTATAGACAGGGTTATCAAAGTTCTTCCATGTGCGTCCAGACCAGTTACTCTATGAGCCGATGCCCGGCTCTATGGCTGCGCACTGAAAGCACATACCCACGCCCTACGGATTGACCTGCAACGCAGGTGGCCCTCCCCGCGGCAAGGAGCGAGTCCCATCCATAGCCCCCGACGGAGCGTCTTTCTCCAACAACCGCGAAGTCTGCATACTGTGCTCTAATTATTCCCAGATTGTCTGCATAAATAAAACAACAGGTTCCAGCACTCCTAGGTTGTCCGTTTGTATAGATGTTGAACAGAACCTATTTGTGAGAAACCATTCTTGAGCCTTATGCCCCATCAATGCCTTTCTTCCTCCAATAGCTGAACAAAGCACATCCTCTCTTTGAAAGCATCCCTTTGATAATCTCAGTCAAGCGGATATCCTTGGTGAGTTCCAAAATCTTATGGAGTAGGCATCCGTGATTAACAGTGTCGTAAGCTGCTGATAGATCAATGAACCCAACTCCGGTTACCAATCCCTTATTGATAACCACCCATATATATATAATATATATATATATATATATATATATATATAATATATATATTCTATCTATCTATCTCTAGTAGATCTAATATATATAGGACTCATAGGTCTAACGGTTACCACATACCGCATTTGAATATATTTTTTAAATGGCCGTTAGGCCTATTAAGAAGAACAAGTCAATGGAAAGAAAGAAAGATCGGAGGTAGAAGAAAGCCTCAAAGAGCACTCGCCGGAATCGAACGCCCGGTGTCACCTGCTTACATGGCAGATGTGGATAAACCATCTACACCACGATTCCCACACGGCTGATATAACTACTTTTGAGGATATAGCTATATAGCTTAATCTATAGTGGCGCCGTAAAGTATTTTTAACAGAGTCAAGGGTAGCGCTATGCGGTAAGTTAATATAGAATATAGGTGCTAAAGGGTACTATATATATATATATTTTTCGGAACCTGTAGGAAATAAGGTAGCAATTGTAAAGCTCAAGAAGCCATTATTTGCTACTGGGTCCTAAGCCCTCAGTCGCCCAGTGATACGCGGTCGCAAGACCCACGCCTGCCCTTCCCGTTGAAGTTTTTCAGCAACACCACCGGATTCGCAATTCCCCCCTCCATGCCAAAAGGGGCAAGGGGAAACCAGGGTCGCCACTAAATCTCCCACGGTCTATTTGATCTTCCGAGTTGGGCTTCTTGCTGTCACTGCTATTTGTAAAAGCAGTTGGTGGGCAACTTGGTTGGGTGCCCGGGAGGTTCTGCTTCTGCCGGACCCCCCTCCGCCCCATCAGACTATCGCCTTTCTTGCTGTCAGGGGTCACAACATCACCGGCGGATTCCTTTAAAGTATGCCAGGTTTCGATCTTTTCCCTGGAGATCCTCTCCGAAACTTCAGCTTCAAACATGGTAGTACACGCTCGACACTCTTCAGCACACCCCTTGGAAAGTCTGGCATACATGCCGTCCCACAGCCTCCCGGGCAGCCCCGTTCACCGTTGGCAAATTTGTCATAGTTATGGTGGGTTCTGGAGGGCACTAACCCCCACGCTCCGACCCAGGCCACCAGTGAATCCCTGCCAGTCTGCTTTAGTACTACAGTTACAAAGCGACGCTCAAAGGGCACATTGTTTGGTCCCACTGCAGCGTTGACTTTATACCGATTGGTCGATGTTGAGGTAGTGGAACAGTCGCCGTGATTTTACGTTTCCCCTGTAACAATGGTTTCGTATTGTTACTGCTTCAGTTTATTTATGGATACGGCTGGCCATTTTCTTTTCTTTTCTTTGGGGCGCGATAAGTAGATACCCGTCTTTTGGTCTCCTCTGTCCCAGTAACTGCTTGCCAGTGAAGCTATCTCTACACCACCAAACATTGTTTTTTTTCTATAACATCATTTCTTAAGTATACCCCTATCATGACTAACCTCAGCGCGGTTCCTTTTCTAAGTCTGCCTTGACGATTATAGGGAGTCCTTAACTTGAGGGTTTTTTCTAATGCAAAAATTAACATCATTACTGACATGTGTAAGCAATCTCAATGCGATGTCCTATGTCCTGCGGGAAACCAACAGAGGAATCGATAACCACTGCCCAACCATAACCACGATGGTCCATCGAATGACCACATCGACAATATGGAAGTTCTAGTGAAAACAGGCACCACAGTAGAAGCAACCTCAATGTGTGATGACAGCAACATCGTAGTCCTCGCCATTGAGCTCAGCTCTGTCAGGACATCAGTTTACAAACCTTCATCAGTAGACTTCAAGCACCTCCAACTCAGCCTTGGGAATCCCATCAAACCTCATTGGCGATTTCAACAGCCATAGTACCCAATGTGGAAACAATGAAACTAACAAAGACGGACAAGCTGTCGAAGAATGGATAGACAGTCAACATCTACGTCTCCTTCACGACCCTAAGCTGCCGCCATCATTTCATAGCGCCCGTTGGAAGAGAGGTTACAACTCTGATCGAGCTATTGTTAGGAAAAATATCTCTAACCTGTGTAGCGCAAGATTGTTATGGATCCTGTTCCACAAATTCAACATCGACCAAGCGGTCCCAAGTCAAGTATGTGAGTAAGACCAATACAAATTGCCTTTTTTTAAGCGCCGCTGAACTATTATAGGAAAGCAGACTGGCAAGGATTCACTGATGACCTGGGTCAGAACGTAAAGAGGATTGCTCCAAGACCCCATAACTATGACAAATTTGCCCAAGTAGTGAACAAGACTGCATGCCCGGAGGTTCATACCCAGAGGCTGTAGGACGGAATATATACCAGGCCTTTCCAAGGAATGTGCTAGAGAATATCAAGAGTATATCACCATGTTTGAGGCCGATCCTTTCTCGGCTAAAATAACTGCTAAAGTTGAGGAAGTTTCGGAGAGGATCTCCCAGGAAAAGATCAAAACCTGGCATTACTTTAATTGAATCCACCGACCATCCGAAAGCTCCGAGGGGATCCAACAGAACCTCCACAGCAGCCAAATGTCACACCCAACCAAGTTGCCTACCAACTGCTTTTAAATGGCAAGTGCAGCAACAAAAAAATCAAGAAGACCATAAGACCGTAAGCATGGTAAGAGGTTTAGTGCATGGCGACTCTGGTTTCACTCGCCCCTTCAACATGGACGAATTGGAATCCGGTATTGCTAAACTAGAAAGACTCACCATCTATTGGTATTGAACCTGGTGAGCATCTCCCACCTGGAGCTGACTCCTCATGGGCTGAATGGCGATGCCTCAACAGATTGAAAACCAGAACTGGCCGATCTAAAGTTTCCTTGCAGAAGTGGGGCTACCTGGAAGCAGATCAGGACACTACCTGTGCATGGTTGTGGAACAGCACAACAGACATGGAACATCTCTTGGTCTTCCCACTGCTGGAGCAACAATGCACAGACAAGGACCTTGCGGAATTCAGTGAAGCAGCCAGACGTTGTACCCATCTCTGGTCGGATCATATTGAGAACCACCGTGTTTGGACACGATAAGAAAGAAGCTGCCGGTTAAAACGACGTTTTATACAGGTTTATTTTTTAAATGATATGAAATTATTACGACACAATATATGGATGCCCCAAAATCTCTCGTTGCAAGGCGATGAGACACATCATATACGTAGTGGCATGCATTTGAGGGGGAGTGTCCATCCAGCTCAAAACCAAACTGCTGCTTAGATGTTTCCACATCTTCTCACTGATCAGCTTCTACATTACATTTCATATTATGCATGGGAGTAAGGAGATTTGCCTGTAGTTGCCTGGTGTGCGTTTATCTCCCTTCTTGAAACAAGGAATGACATTTACAGACTTCCATTCCATTGTCCAAACACAGCTGAAAGAGAGGGGCTAGAGGAGTTGCAATCTCGGAGTTGATTTTTTTTTATGTTTTCAAGGAATATTTTCTAATTCCAACATCGTTGGAGCTGAAGAATCAACTCCACTCTAAAGGTTATATTTAACCTTATATTTGAATAACGGTCGAGGACGAGGTGATATTTACCGACCCACACCAAAGCATCCAAATCGGTTTGTAGTTTTCAGTCTAAATTGCTGTAATCTAATTAGATAAACTTTGGGCGAGTTGCTATATTGAATGAGGCTTGGCCACCATCGTTTGGGGATGATCAAGCACATATACGATGGCGGTCAAGCTTCTTTCAATACAGACTTCCCAAACGAATCAAAAATAGACTAGCAAAACAGACACAAACCACAATAGTCCCGTAATTTTATGATTTGACCCGAAACAAATTGCAAAAGAAACAATTTTGGTGTTAATATACTGTGATATTGTCCAAAAATAATATTAACAGTTTATCAAAATAGGGGCGTTTGTATATACAAGGCTAAAAAATTAAATTGTTCGAATTGATTTAAAAGATCATCAGATGTACCGATTGGGCTACACCTAAGGTTTAAAAAGGATATAGTTTACCCTATCTCTGAGTTATAGTTTTAGTGCAATAGGCACATAACATTAACAGTTCAAGGTCATCCTGGGGTAAATATAGGGGAATAAAATGTTTAGGTCCCAAAAAGGCCTGCAAAAAGGGGATCAAAAAATTTCCAGTCGGTATTAGCCTAAAGATGAGATCAACAGAATTTAAGGATATTTTTGCTTCCCAACATAACTCTTTGTTAGTATCCAATTTTAAACTGGGAATATCAACTTTCCATTAGAAAATGCGTCTTGAAAACCAGACGATGGCGGTCAAGATCGTTAAAAAACACCGGTGTAAAAGGAAATATGGTCCGGCAGGAACCATAGTCCGGGCTCCGTAGACGACAACGGAATAAAGCGTGAAACTAATGTTGCGTGAAGAGTCAACTGAATCGATTGCCCTATGTTCACCATTGTTGGCGGATTGTGAGACCGCCGGAGGACTATATCTCCTGCCACACCGGGAACCAACCGTCGGTGTGGCAGGAGATATAGCCCTCCGGGCTCACAGTCCGGGATCAATGGTGAACAATAGGGCAATCGATTATCGATTCAGTTGACTCTTCACGCAACATTAGTTTCACGCTTTATTCAGTTGTCGTGTATGGAGCCCGGACTATGATACCTGCCGGACTATGATTACTTTCAAATCGGCCGCGAACGCACGAGGGGCCGGGTACACACCCGGGGTACACAATAAGAGATACAGATGATCGAAAACAGTCAAAAAGCTACAATGGAGGGAATGGTTCAAACTCCAACGGTCTTAGAAGGTTAAAGTATGGCTATACAGAATCGGTAAGGCTATACAGAAGACAGTCCCAGACCTTGCCAAAAATACACATGAAAAAGAAAAAATTATCCACGATTTTCGAAAAATGGCCAATTAAGAATAGTCTTGAGCAGTCTGGAAGTGTTTTCAAGAAAAACAGAACACAAAAAAAACAAAATCAAAAAAAAAACAACGGTGAATGAGACTTGTGAAATTACAATAAAAGCCTCATTTCATTTTAACAAAAATTCGAAACAAATTAATTTCTCAAAATTGGGCAAGAGTAGGGGTTCGAACCTGCGACAAACAGAATCCGAGGTATTTGTTGACCGAGGTTGGATTTTAATTCCAAAGTAGGCCAAACCTTCGCAGGCGTAAAGGAAGACTCATGCGTATAGGCTATAATAGATAGGCCCACCTGTAACATAGAACGATCAATATCATTTTCTTCAGTGACTGCTGGCATAAAGAGGATGCTGTAATATGCAAGTTAAAATGACGGAAAAGAAATTTCGCGGCCGGGCCAGCGGACCCCTCGACGGCTTGCCATCCTTGCTCATGGGGATGATGCGCGGGGCGGGCCTGGTTCCAATCCCACGCACCAAAGATGAAATTTTTTTTATGCATGGGATAGTCCAGAAAAAAATCCTCTCTCCTCCCCTTTAGTAGATTTGGGCAAAATTGTGGGTTCACAAAATATCTGGAATTCCTGCTATCCTTCAATGAATTATCTGGAATTCCAGACACATACCTTCTGTAAATTACCAGGAATTACCAGACATACCTTCCATAAATTCCAGGATTTCATAGACTTACCAACTGTAAAAAAAAAAACATCCCAGAGGATTTTATTTTTAGGGGTAGAGAGGGTGTTGAAAATATGATTTTTTTCCAGAATTTTCCTCTGAAAATCGTAAAAACACTGGAATTCCGTCACCCTCTATACCTAAAATGGCTGGAATTCCCACCCCGTATTAGACATTAAATTCTGGAATTCCAGATTTCAAAAGTGCCAAAAAGTCTGGAATTGTTCATGGAATAGCCCAATCTTCTTTAGCTTCTATCCCTTTACCCATTCCCTTCCTCTCGGGAGATAGGCAAGAGATAAAACCTTACACATTAACTAATGCCCCTTAAAATTAATTTTTAGTTTCTCGTAGCAGTGGCCTCTGAAAAGTGAGGAGGGAGGGCGGGTTTTAATTGTTATTTTTTACTAAATGACGCTAAGATATGGCTGTTTTCCGCGAAAATTTATATTACCACATGGAATAGACCCCTAAAAAGTCTTTAAAATCAGATGAAAGTGCCTGTGTTTGATTTAAGAAATAAAGGGCGATGCAGTATCATTTATGGGAGAATAATGTGTCCGAGGTCAGAAAAAACTAAATAATGGGCGAGGCGCAGCCGAGCCCATTATTTGAAAGTTTTTCCTGGCCGAGGATACATTATGAGCCCATAAATGATACTGCAAACTCTTTATTTCTATATTCTATTACCTAAAACAGATTGATTTAATAAGGAAATGCATTGGCGACCCATTATTGCAGAATAATGGGCAGTAAACTGACCAATCAGAATGCTTTGTGTTTCAATAAAAAATTAATGGCGTGCAGAGAGGTAATAGAATAGGGCCTATACAATTAGGCCTATCATACATCAAAATTTCAGGATTGAAAACATAGGCACTCAGTTTGCTAAATCAGAAAATCGAAAAAAAAATTACCAAAAATCAGATTTTTGCATTTCTGTAACGAGTATAAGTATCCAGGGGCGGCGCCAGCGGGGTGGCGGGTGGGTGGGGGGGGGGGGAATTCAGGAAAAAACAGGAGTTTTAAGCAATAAATTGCATACAAATTAGGGATTTTTAACCTATATGAGTTAATTTTGTAATGTTTCGCCCCCCTATGATGTTTCGACAAAATCAGTTCACAAGCCCCCAATTTCGGAAATCGGGGCCGCACATCCATACCTGAAAAAAAGTTGAGTGTGCCCCCCCCGGCTTTAATACTACAACACGTAATTGAATTGAGATTCATTCTTTGAGCACTGCTGTTTTCTTCCTTTTCTGTTTAGTTTTCAGTTGCAAAAAAATAACTTAAAGAGAATTGTGCAGACTTGTCCTTTAATCATAACCTATTTCTGCAAATTCCGAATATTTTGAATCCTTTGGGTCCGGCTTTGGGTGAATCACTGATAGGGTCTTTAATACTCTTAATTTAAGAAAATTGAAAAGTAAAAAAAGTTTGACCTTATTGCAAAAGAAACAATTTTGGTGTTAATATACTGTGATATTGTCCAAAAATAATATTAACAGTTTATCAAAATAGGGAGGGGCGTTTGTAAGTGAGGATCGTCCAGATGAAGACTTTGTTGTGAACCACTTACAAATTTAAAATGGTTCAATTTTGCATGAGAAAATGCATATGCCTATATTACAAAGTGAATATTGTAAGAGTTGCAAATTTTTGATGTCTGAAGATATAACTTTTCCAGCCCCCACCAAAGTATTTATGGACACTCCCTGAATCCTCTTCATCCGTATAACATCTCACCAAAATTGTCTGTTTGTTTGAAATAAGATTATTTTCTTCAAAGTATATGCCATATCAGAATTATTCTGCAGTTTGGACAGAATATTTCCCGGAATATTTCCTTTCCTTTTATGCAAAATTTATTTTAAAATTACAATTTTCCCGGCAAATATTTGTAAACTTCATTCGTCGCTTGCTTGCAGCATAGTATGCAGATCATAAGCGCTCGAACCGACCTGTTTGCAATCATTGGGCACTACCGAATGACGTCATTTTCTTTTAGATACAACTATTTTGACAGTAGGGGGGAAATTTTGAGACAATTAATGATTAGTATATTTTGTTATTTGTTTTTGGTAACATCATATTAGAAATAAGTAAAATATGTATTTTTAGTAGATAAAATATTTTCCTTTTACTGTATTATCAGCTTATCTTGTCAAAATAAACCTGTGAATTTTAATATTTGTGATAAAAATTGCTTTATTACCTACAATTTCTATAGTAATCTGGTGAAAGTTCCCAATTAAGAAAGGACGAGGTTGCCCCTCAGTGATCACTTTTGGGGTCTGATACAGGAGTATGGGAACCGATATGGAAAATAGTCAACATTGAACTAAATTTTGCAAGGTGAGTGCAAAAAACAGTGGTCAAATGTGAAATTATTTAACTAGATCTTAGAATGGATTAGTCGGGGGAATCCTCCCGATGCAGATGATGTGTAATTGAGGGGAAACCCCGCCTCCGTACTTGGCAAGTGCTGGATCATGTCCAATGATCTCCACGTCTTTCGTTCATTTCGATGAGCTCTGCTGCGCAGTGAGCTAGCTGGCAAAGGCGCTGTTGCCCTGTTATTTAGCTGGCTGGATGGAAATAATAGATGTATGGTTGCTGAAATAAGGAACCAAATGCTCGTGGTTATGCTTTAATTTGGACTTATTTGTGTCTGATTTCTGTTGCTTGGTAAGTTGTGTGTATGAGGTGTGAAAATGTGCGAAAAATGTAAACGACATCGTACTCAAAACGACCCAAATAGAGAGTGTGTTGATAGATTAGAACTGCTAGTAAAATACACAATCGGCCATGTCATGCTTGCATGTTGGCTTGCCATGTATGAAGTACATGACAGCCTGCCAAATTTTGCATAGTTCATGTTCATGTAATTCCAGATTTTAAGTTGATAACCTTAATTTGCCTGAATATTGAGTGTATATGTCTATGGAATTCTGAAGTTTATACAGATTTACGTAGTTCATCATCTTCAGTCTTGCAAGTTGCAAGTCGTCTTCAACATTTTTTTTATTTCGATAATCATGGTAAAAATCATAATTTTGACATAATAAATGACAGTAAAATTTGATGAGCCATTTTTCATTATCATATATTGATTAGTTTACTTTATATTGTTTTTTTTTCATAGTTTTTCCATAAATACTAATGCGGGGAGACGTCATGAGGACATTTCCAGAAAGAAGCACTCCCAATTTTTTTTAAACCCATTTTTTTTTGCATGTTTTGAATGCTTGTATAAATTATGGATCACGCTAGAAGTGAATTGGCTGAATATGCTATCATTATAGATCATTAAAAAAGATGATTTAGAATTTCCTGTTGTGCACGGCAAAAAAAATTTAATACGATAGTGCTCGGGCAGGTTCAAAACATAGTTTTTGGTTTTCTTTTTTACTTTGTCCATTAAACTTAGAAACGTTCTTGCCAACTTGGTACGTTATAACCGACCGGCAGAGATCAATTGCAAATTGAGAGAAATTAAGCCATAAGGCGACGAAAATAACAAAAACCCTGTTTTACGGGCCCGACCGACCCTGATTTTTCAGTTTTTTTTTTTAGTTTTTCCAAAAATCATGTAAAATCAGCCTGTTTTTAGCCTAAATTTATCAATATTGGCTGATTTTTTAAAGAAAATTTGTTTGTAAAAATGTTTCATTTTTTCTCTTGATTTTTCAGATTTTGGGGCTATTTTAGGCCAATTTTGACAGAAAAAAAATTTAAAAAAGAAAAAAAAAACGCTCGCCCGACCGACCCTACTCTTAAGGTCCGCTCGTCCATAAAACATGGTTTTCTTTTTTCGTCGCCTAAGGGTCACAACGATTTACGTATTGCCACAACATTTTTTATGAGAAAATCACAACGTGTTGCGACGATTCCAAAATGTGTTGCCGATATATCGCAACACGTGTGGGGTTGGCCAAACATGAATTTCTGTGACGTATTTAAAAAAGAAATCTCATATCACATTGTGATCCTTCACGTGTAAACGGTGTTGCGGCAATATGTTATGACCCATTATGGCCTTCACAACACGTTGTGAAGCTCACAACGCACTGTGAAGCTCACAACGTGTTGTGAGATTTCAGAACGCATTGCCAGATACTTTGCAACCCGTTGTGGGTCTATTTTTTACATACGTCACAGAAATTTAGCATTCTGATTGTCCGACACCTCAACACATTGTGATATTTCGGCAACGCGTTTTGACTTTCTCACAAGGCGTTGCGACTTTCTCACAAGGCGTTGCGGCAATATGTTATGACTCTTATGGCTTGTGGGTCTTCACAATGCATTGCGAAGCTCGCAATGCGTTGTTAAATTCCACAATGTGTTACCAGCTACTTTTCAACGCGTCTATTTTATGATATACCTCAAGGAATTTAGCATTCTGATTGGCCGACACCGTAACACGATGTGGCATTTTGGCAATTGCGATGTGACTTCCTTTGCAATGCTTTGTGACTTTCTTACAACATGTTGCAGCAATACATTACGACCCTCATTGCTTGTGGGCCTTCACAACGCCTTGTGAAGCTCGCAACGCATTGTGGAGGCTTGCAACACTTTGTAAGATTCCCCAATGCGGTTGCCAGATACCTTGCAATGTGTGTGTGTCTCTAAGTTTTTGTCCCGCCGAACAAAGTTCATAAGGGGAACTATTAAAATGTTCTCCGTCCGTCCGTGTCTGATTGTCTGCAAGAAAAATTTTAAACGCTGGAAGTCTGTGATAAAAATGGTTCACCTTGGAACTTTGTCCATATCTTTTGTTCTAGAGATGAGCTCGGTAGCCAAATTTGTGGTATCTTGTAAGGAGGGGAAAGGCCCTATAATTCATTCACCCCCAGGGTCCTCCCCTGGATTCAGGGGGTAGGGAAAAAGGAAGATTAAAATATTGCACAAACAGGTCAACATTTGCCCATATTTTTTTAACCATGTAATTCATTCCCCCAGGGTTCTCCACTGGGTCTGTCAGGGGGTAGGGAAATATAAAAAAAGGTCAATATTGCACAAACAAAGTCAACATTTGGCCGTATCTTTGTTTCTAGATGAGCTAGAGTAGTCAAATTTGGATATATTGTAGAAGGACACAACCCCCTACTAACCATGTAATTCATCCCCCAGGGTCCTCTCCTGCGTCTGTCGGGGGGGGGGGGAATATCCAAAAAGTCAACATTTCACAAGCAAGGTCAACATTTGGCCATCTTGGTGGGTGCTGATATTGGACAATTGACCTTTAGAGTTTTTTTTTTTAGTTATGATGAGTTCATCAATGAGTTATGTTTTTAGAGTTATTTTTAGTGAGTTATGGATGAGTTCATCGAAGAGTTTAGAGTTATTTTGGCAAGTTATGGATGAGTTAATTGATGAATTATTTTTAGAGTTATTTTTGGCGAGTTATGGATGGAGTTCATCAATAAGTTATGTTTTGTAGAGTTTTTTGTGAGTTATGGATGAAGTGCATTGACGATTTGCTTTTGTCAGTTATGGATAATTTAGGTCTGCAAAAAAATGGTGACAACTTATTTTGGTGGATGGAAGAACATTGCATGGTTTATCTAGGGTGGGGTGGTCAGACCATCATGGTCTAGTGGTCCCGGGTTTAAGGAAGTGTTGGCCAGAATTAAGGAGTTTGGGTCATATATCATCTTTTGGCATCGTTCCAAGCCTCAATATCTTCCGAAATGTCTTCCTGTTTGAAATACATCACAGATTCATGATTTTGATTGGCCGACACCACAACACATTGCCGAAATGTTGCATGCATTGTGACTTTCTCACAACGCATTGTGGCAATACATTATGACCTTATGGCTTGCCATATATGGTAGCTCTGTTCATGTTGTGGCCATTTGCAAATGAAAGCAAGTCCTGGTGAATAAGCGCAGCTCACCTTGGGTGATATTGCAATCAACGGTGATATCATGATTTGTTCATATCGCACTGGCGATATACGTGCAGGAAGCCAATGATATGGGGCCATATAAAGAAGATTTGAGCTCATTGGGCAGCAAAGCGTCGTATCAATAATTTTCACATGCAAGCCTGTGACTTAGAAGTCCAAATGTTCTGTTGACGCTTGTGTAAATATGCTTGCTTCATTCATTTAGTTCACTTTCTTATTATGCGAGCAGCAGCTACATGTAGGCTTGCCCAACAAGTCTCGCTTTGCTTACAAAATGTCATGTCATGAATACAGCCTTACAGTATTACTACTTGTCCCTTTTACTGCCAGTCCATTTTACTGCCAGTATTGGTCCAGTCCAGCACCAAGTTCAAAATTTTTAATTGCCCAGTTTCGGCAACTACCTATAAGGTAAACTGGGGTAAAAGCACCCGTTTTTGCAATTTTTCAACACTATTTTTGGATGCAGTGGTAGTGATAGAAAAACTGATTGTGTGGTTATTACATCCCCTCTAACATAACCCAATCAAAAATGAATGTACATGTACCAAGAAAAGGAAATACGGCAGGTACCGGCATGGCTATTGTCTCAACAGAGAAAGCATTATTTTTTTGTTGTCATAAACATTGTTGGTGCATTGTAAGTGCATTGCCAGTGTCTGGGTCCCTCCACATAGTTCGTGCCACTGCTTTTTTTGGGTGGGGTAGAGACAAACCAAAATAGTTTCTTAAATTATTAATTTTAAAATATAATTCTCAGGTAATAAGCCAGGTACGCTACTACAGGTGTTTCTATACGTGTAAAATTTATATCATAAGTGAGGATATTTTGTTACCTTAAAGCAATAATAGCACATTTTTTTGAAGAGTGCCCCAAATTTGTCAAAAATTTGGAGATTTTTACACAGTTGCATTAGTAACTGGCTAGTAAACTATACCTGTGAATGGTTAAGCTCGAAAATGTCTATGTGTTGCAAACGAAGGAATTTTGTAATTAGAATAATTAATACAATCGGAGATCTCCGATAATAATTCAACGGCTGCTGGAAACGGCCTTCCAATATGAAATAGCCGGGAAATAGCACCATGTACGACGTACATAGTGCTATTTCCCAGCTATTTCATATTCACGTACATTGTACGTGTGGACGCTCATCCATTAATTGTTTTATTGGTTCAGGCAAGTCAAGTTAGAGGTCATTTTCTTGAGGTGGTACTATTTCATCATGGACGGACATAAACTTAGCATTTCTAGCTCTGCCGTTAAGTACAATCTGGGATCCCAATTCTAATCACAAAATCGCTTATTTTATGATAAATACGCATTTTGAGCATTCTCGAGCATTCTCGTTCGCAGGTGTAGTTTCCTAGACAATTACCAACATAACTGTCAGTGTGCAAAAATATCAAATTTTTAAAATTGGGAGCGCTCTTCAAAAAATGTGCTGTTATTGCTTTAAGTTTACTTACACATGAAGAGATGTAGGTGTAGGCCTATTGAAACTAAGATTGAGTTAAATGACAAAATTAGTAAAATCTTCTGCATGCTCGTTTGCTTGCTTTTAAAGGGGCTTTCGTGGTCCACAACCTTGTCCCCCGACTTGGCTAAAAAAAGTTGAGATTTTTGTATCATCTGAACCGGTAGCCTTAGTAATCCATGTGTACCTAATCTTACGTGCAAAATTCAGTCATATCTATAAGAAATTAGCAATTTTGTTTTCTTCTGTCCGTAAACGGACAATTTACAGCATTGTGGCATATGGGACTGTGGAAAACCAGCAAATTCTCATAACTCAAAATCGCAAGATCGGAATCAACTAAAATTTTGTGAATAAGATTTTCCTCAAGGATATCTAGTGAACCATGAATAAAACGAGCCACGAAATACACCTTTTTAAAAAAGGTTTTAATTTTAATTAAATTCTTTAAAACATGCTGCAACATTCATCAATTACAATATTATTTGAAAACTCTGATATAGATCACCCCAGTCCAAGTCAGGAAAGCTTGGCGAACATCAGTGTCTCGCCCAATTTCCTGATCAAAAGTACAATGAACTTAGACTTAGTATAATTGGTGTGTCACCATAGACTCCTTACCCAACAGTTTCAATGCACAGGACTAAGTTCAATGACCCATGAATGCCTCTGTAGGAAGGAATCGACCTTGGGTACAGTAATTAATTAGTGAATCCAAGAATATGGGAGGTTTATATGAAGTTCACATGGTGAGGGATTGAGTGGTGTGCGTGCTGCTCATGACAATGTTGCACTGTACAAAGTCGTCTTATGTCTGGTCTTGGATATTTTAACGGTATTAAAATTTGTGTGATTTTGACCCTTTTAACAGTTTGTTGTCGGTTTGTTTAATTTGTGGTTTCAACCAGCAACACTGTATCCGTATGGGTCAAAATATTTTTGCAGGTTTTAATTTTGTAGTTCTAATGTAAGCCACAAAACATAAAGTTGCAAAAATAAACACCCTGCAAAAATATCTCCCTGTAATTAGCAGTGCTTTCTGGTACACCATGGTATGATCTTGATGAATTCAGGCTCTATATACAGTATAGTTAAAAATAATTTCCCAAAATTTGTTTGATCCTTGATGAATGTAATATTGCCAAATTATTTTGCATAAATGTATTTTTTTTTTTTTTTTTTTTTTTTTTTTTTTTTTTTTTTTTGGGGGGGGGGGGGGGGGGGGTTACCACGCCCCTCTGATTTTTGTTACTTTTCGTTACTGAAAATCAGATTCCTATAAATTTGGTACCACAGGATAGCTTAGAGTTCTTCTTTCCATTGGTACCAAAATAAGTACCAACATTCCCATTATGACATCACTATGACGTCATAAGTTGAGGAAAGTATGAAAATACTGGATATAGGGTGGAAAATTGGTATTTTGGAATTTTATTGACTCAAACACATTATTATAGTATTAAAATGCTCTGGGTATATAAAACTTATTTCCCATCAAGTAGAGCCAAAAACCATGAGAAAATCAGATATTCCTAACTTCTTTTTTTTAAAGGGGGTTTAGTAAGGCAGGAAAAAATCTGTTACCACCCCCCCCTTCGGTAGACGAGGGTTAACTATAAAATTAACCTGTGCACTAACTACCTGAATCTTAACTCTAATCCTAACCCCGTCTTGGTTTAATTCGTAAAAAAATGACGAAAAATATGTGCAATCCTGAAAAGGTACATTGTGAGGTAAATCCCAGCCCATACTCTAATCTTAACCTTTTGCTAAGTACAGCTTCTATAAGTTCATGTAACTTGGAAATATTACATGAATGATGAAACAAAATTTCTTCAATGTGAACAAATTTCAGAGAAATACCATGAAAATGTAAAGATCTAATATCTCCTTGTAGTTAAACATTGGTGGATGATGTGCCTGTAAGCTTTAAAGGGGCACCATGCAATTTCCAGCCTCATGCTCACTCCATTAAACCTAAGATTTAGTATCATTGAAAACATATTTATTGCTAACTTAGATCGGAATATTTTATCTTGCATCCCTTCTCATTTATATCATTAAAAACACAACCTTCAAATGGGGCTTGTATTATACTAGAAAATTGTTTTGAATTGTTATTTTTGTGATTTTTTTTTGGTTAAAAGTAAAAAAGTAAGAGTTTGACTTGATTGGAAGCCAGCTTGTATCATAGATCGATGCAACATAGGAACCACCATATGTTAATTGGTCAAAGGTCACATTCAGAGGTCAAAGGTCACATTCAGAGGCCAAAGGTCACATCAGAGGCCAAAGGTCACATTCAGAGGTCAAAGGTCACATTCAGAGGTCAAAGGTCACATTCAGAGGTCAAAGGTCACATTCAGAGGCCAAAGGTCACATTCAGAGGTCAAAGGTCACATTCAGAGGTCAAAGGTCACATTCAGAGGTCAGAGGTCATCTGAAATTATTAAGACACTATCAGGGATCCACCCGAAAAATCAAAATAATTAAAATTTGTAAGGAATAGTGTAAAAAATGAAGGATAAGTGTATAGAATTCTCATTAGTTCTTTTTTTTTCAACTAAAAAATTGACAGAAAAGGGAAAAAAACAGCAGTGTTCAAAGATATGAAACCCCATTCAATTACGTGTTGTAGTAAGTGTCTGTACGGACAGCAATTACTAAAATATCTGATTTCCTCTTTATTAGGTTGCTTTTGGTCTTATATTTCTTATAACTAAACTATATGAGTACTATAGGGTATGTTAGGATACCTATACCTGTTACAGATATGCAAAAATGATTATTTTTTGATTTTCTGATTTAGCAAATCACTGATAGTGCCTATAAGATAATAAGGTCAAGTTGTCAAATTTCTTGAAGAGTTGAAGTCCATTTAAAGCCTGTCATAGGTGAAAGGTCATCTGAGGTCAACTTGCTTTTCTGATCAATTTTTTTGCAGGGAGTGGACATAGATTACGCACTACAAATACTGATCTACAGTATTCGTTACCCTATGGAATGTCAGGTTGACTCTGGTTCAGTTAGTACTTCAAGGACACATGTCAAGCATTGTGTTGAGGGTAATTTACTGAGAGACACAAAAAGTTATGGATGTTCAACATATCTGTAAAAATTTAAGTGCATAAAGAAGAAAAAATAGCAGCGTGTGCTGTTCATACGGGTTACTTGTTGCTTGTGACTTTAAGGTGATTGGGTCACGATAGATCCGTTCAATAGATTTTGTTAAGATTTCGTATACATGAACTTTCATCGATGCACGTCAAATATCAACAATAAAAATATGGGGTCACTGAACTCGTTTTTGAGAAAAATTCTATTAAAAACACCTATTTTTTCCAAAAATTTGTACACACGTCTATGGAAAATTAATTTTTTCATGGACATTTTTTAATATTAAAAAAAATCGGTTCGATAACTTTTGTCCAAATTTTAATAAAAGTTGCGCACTAACAAGATCTGTCGATTACTGAAGAAAAAAGTAGGGGTCACCGAACTACTTTTTCAGTTATTTTCGAAAATAACGGCATTTTTAGCAGTCTAAAATGCCAACGCGATATTGAGGTGCGTAAAACGCCACAAGTGTCACGCATGGCAAACGCTTAAGCTGATACGCGAACAAAAACAGGCACGCAAAATGTGCGCACTGATTAAAAGTTATGAGCATTGTTTTTTCCCTCATAATTTTTAATCTTTGATATTGATGTGTTGTTGTGATGTATGATGAGAATTAATAAAAAAAGACTATGGTAAGAAAAGGGAAGAACAATTTATGGAAAGATGAGAAAGGGGAAAGCAAGGGCGTGTCCAGATTTCGTGATTTTGAATGTATTTTAAGCGTGTGTACTCTGAAACCAGTATTAGCTGGACGAATATAGGCCTACCTATAGTTCTTAGCAATTTTCTAAATACTGTTGTCAAAATTCGTTCCTTTTACGAAGTTAAACGATATTAATAAAAGTTGTCATTGGGAACTTAAAAAAACATATGAGCATTCGCTACGTCGTCTTTTTATGCCAAGTTGTCGGCCACTATGCTGATGCATGCAATGGCGCTGGGCCACAAAAATTCTGTGTTTTTTGCTTTGAGAGAGAAATCACAGCTAAAATGTAAAATAAAGCCTTAGTATCAGGTGATTTAAGATTTGCATCACTTCAATGTTTTTAAAATGATTATGAAGTTCCACGTAATTGAGTCAAATCAACACGAAAAGATAATCAACATTCCTTTTTATTTTACGGTCATTTCCTGCCGTAAAGTTACCTGAATTATCCTTCTTTTTAGTAAATTAGCGTTTTCCATAAAATAACATAATGTCTTATGTCTTATATCTACATGAAAGTTTACATAAAATGTGATATTCAGGATATTCCTGGATTTTACACGAGGCAAAATAATAAGGATCGTCATTTAACTTTACTGCCGGAAATTCGGTAAAATGACAAGTGATATTTCCTTCAACGAAAATTATATTAATCATCATGTTTATGCATTTAACACTCTCTATAAGACCTAATTGGTGAAATGTTGTTGGAAAACAAAATAATCGTCATCTGAGATGTATTCATTAGACATTTCTGAGTTCTGACATAGAAATGATAAAGAAAACACACTTTCCGATACGACATTGAAAAAGTGTTTGAAAAAATCAGGAGAGAAGCTGCTTATTTTCAGAAAAAGAAGGATTTAGTTACTTGATGGCCCGTTTATAAGTAGCAATATAATCTTTGACTCAAGTTTGTATGATAATGCATTAAATTCTGTGAACAGCACATAGGCCTACTGCATGTACTTCATTGGAAACAGATAAAGGGCCAAAGCGTGCTTGATATCTTCGGAAGATCGCACAGTGTACGCAAGGGTGGTTTTTACGCGCGCGGACAGCTAGGAACGCCAAGTCACAATTTTGCAAGATATATCTGCTTGGGGACTGGTGCGCGCAGCTAACGTGACCCATCACCTTAAAATGTTTTCTCTGCTTCTTACATTAGATATACAAGGACATCCCAAATCTCCCTTTCCCTCTAATATTTTGGTGACAAAACCTTGGTAATTAAAGGTGCAACGAGAGATTTCACATATCAGGTGTCCCAAAAAAAAAGTACTGATTTTGGCCCTGATGTAACGCTTTCCATCAAAAATATCCCCAACTGAAAGGATTAAGCAGAGAAATGTTTCTTTGGTACAAAAATTGTGAAATTTATAATTTCGTATAGAAGCAAATACGAAATTCAGTCTGTGTTTTATATTGAAATATAAGCAAATTAAAATCACCTATTTTCTCTCTTTTAAGACATTTCTGTAGCCAAATACAAGGTAAGAAATCTATTGAGTGTCTAATCTATATGAAATTGTTATCATGACACAATATTTGGGCACCTCAAAATCTCTCGTTGCACCTTTAAATATCTCAAGAACAACCTCAAATGCATAATACCAATAAGTACAATATTTATGGCAGTAACAAACATGTCGTACTTAGCAAATGTGACCCTTTTTATTTTCAAATTTAGTAATAAAATCTATAACAAATAAGAGAATGGCTTTCAGGCAATGCCTATATGACTTATATGGAGGAAAAATTGATTTCAGAAAATTAAATCAATATTGCCAGCAATGCTATGGGTGGACCAGCACAAACCAATTGTTGTAAATGGATGATTATAGGCAAATGTTTATGGCATTGGAACTAGGTTTAAACTTGATGCCAAAAGGTCTCTGGTTGTAGTGGTAATGGCAGGGTGGATTCATAGTGGGTGAAGTGACTACATTGTAGCTAGGGATTTTTTCCAGGTTTATTTTAACATGCTGCAACACCTGTTTCTGAGGGGAAGATCTCAGCCTTATGTTCACTTTTCAACAGGTAGCTCTAAATTTAAAAAGGTGTTGCCAGAATTTTCAAGGCATCCATATAATGTGGTGTATGTTTTAATTTCACTCAGTAGATTTCTGACCTTGTCTTTGGCTACAGAAGTGACTTAAATAAAACATAAGGCGATTTTGATATTGCTTGTATTTCAATATAAAACAGGATGAATTTAGTATTTGCTTCAATACAAAATTAGAAATTTCACAGTTTTTGTGATGCTTCAAGAGGGCACATACATTTTGTGGGTATTGCTTTGGTAGTGTGTGTGTTTGTGTGTCTGTATGTGGTAAAATGATAACCCTAAACATAATTGCATAAAAAATGCACAATTTTCCAGGAATACAATCAAAATTTCCTTCCAAGATAGCAAAAATTTCCCTTCAAATCTTATGTATTTCTTTATCTAAAGGACAAAAATTTCCTTCCAAATAGCAAAAATTTCCTGGGAATGTGGTTTCCAAGTTCCCCACTTTTTCCAGGCATGGATGATGGTGTATCCACATGTCGATCAATTTTCATGACACTTGGATACAGTGGTCCTTGGTAGTGTCAGATGACACATGTGCAGGGCTGGAAAAAATGCTGAATTTCCCGGGAACACAAACAAAATTTCCCTTCAAATCTTATGTATTTCTTTATTTACATGTCAAAATTTCCCTCCAAATAGTAAGATTTCCCAGGAACGAGGGTCCCAGTTTCAGCACTTTTTCCCAGGCTTGCACATGTGTGTGTTCAGTGAACGCTGTATTTTTGTATCTAAGAAATTCTCAGCTTAACCCTAAAAACTGTCAACAGTACCTCTTCCTGCAGGGTAAATGCCCAGCTAGCAATAACTGGCAGTTTTTTGTTTTACTTAATGTCCAGCTTGCACTAATCGTAGTGCCGGCTGGACATAAACCCTGTAGCAGAGCAATCCTACAGCTGGATATAACCCTCTTGCGCCAATTTTTCAAAAAAAGGCGTAAATGTCCAACCAGCATGCATCGGCAGTGAGACTCTCCGAGGGATAAATGCCTAGTTGGCAGTTATCGGCAATCCGATTTCGATGATCTCCAAAATGTGGCATTTTGCTGATAACATCCAAACCAAACACCTTTTAGCCTTGATTTCACAGGGTAAATGAGAAAAATGGCAGCCTTTGTCAGGCATGAAAACATTTGTACCATTTCTGGTAAAATCTGGGGTTCTGGGGAGTGAGACTTAATCAATTGGGCCATGGACCTTTAAGTTACATTGTAACCATGTCTTACCCTAACCTTTCGTATCCTTACCTTTACAGTAAATCCAAATGGTAATGACTTTAATCCCAAACCTAACCTGAACTTAACCCTAACCTTCACCTTAAACCGATGTTATGTTGGTGAGTTTCAATCATGCATTGTATTATTCAATAATTAATGTCTCTTTTCCTGGTATTTTGCTTTCCTGTTTTTTCAGGGCATTCAGCTCTTAGTTCTCTCACATCAGTCAGTTGCGTGATCACCAACTCTCTCCAAGGCCTTGTACTCAACCGCACGTAACACTAAGATAAACATCCTGGAGAGAACCAAGTACAGCAACCATACAGAAACTCACTTTTCACTTTTGTCAACGCCAGTCGTACTCGAGAGAGGGAGAGCCCGGATAGTCTCCGTATATAGAAAGCGTGATGGGCCTATAGCATATCGTTATTTTGGTATAAAAAACCGACTTTCTAGTCTACCTCGAGCCATACACTGTGTAATATGGTCACATTGATAACGGATAAACTACGGAACTCCTCTTTGGAAGATGTTACTTTTTCGGAATATGTAAGTATTTTGATGTTTGCTTAGGAAAAGATGGAATGTGACCTTTAACACCCTCAGCAGTACTGTCCAATTTGATTGGCTTATTACATCATGTAACCACACAAATAACAAATCAGAGACAGTGTAAGAAAGGTTTAAAGGTGCAACACAAAGTAGAAGGGCAATTTTGATTGGTTCCTCACAGATAAATATGATGTTACATCATATACAAGCCAATCAGAGATACTGTAAGAAGGGTGGTAGACCTCAGGGAGTTAAAAGTACACATCCTCATGTGAATGCAAGAAGGAAGTGCAATGGCTGCCATTTGTCAGAAGTTCCCATCAAACATAATGCTAAGTCTTTGGTTAGTTGCTCTTGAAATAGTTCTTTGGGCGACTGTGTCGCCTGAAGAACAATATTTCAAGCACCACTGACTCAAGGAAAGACAAATTGAAAGTCATCCTAATACATGGCAGCACACATACATGTGCATCACATGGCAGCTATTGCACTTACGACCCTGTTGCACTCACATGAGGACATGTCTGCACTATCATGACTATTGAAGCAGTCATTGACCTTGGAAATATTTCATTTCATTAGACTACAGTAGC
Source organism: Ophioderma brevispina (assembly GCA_023653785.1). Lineage (NCBI taxonomy): Eukaryota > Metazoa > Echinodermata > Ophiuroidea > Amphilepidida > Ophiodermatidae > Ophioderma > Ophioderma brevispina. The sequence continues at coordinate 4,175 of JAMKCH010070373.1, read as the reverse complement.
ATGGGTTCATTTGCAGCATGGTTGGAACATGAATTATAATGATATGCATCAAAGGACAATATGTTGTCTTTTAGGTAATTCTCCATGTGGTACTGAACAGATGATAGTATATTTATTGACATTGGGAAATATTTCTTTTCATTAGACTAAGCTCATTTGCAGCATGGTTGGAATATGAATTCTAATGACATGCATCAAAGGACAATACATGTATGTCGTCTTTTAGGTCATTCTCCATGTGGTACTGAACAGATGATAGTATATTCTTTCTCTCAACCTTTCATGAATTGTGTCTGTAAATTCATGTTGGCGCTAAATGTGTAGATAGTACTAAGGTGGCATGTATGCACGTCTTGTCTGAGCTTTCTGTTCTACCTTGCCTTGCTTGCAGTATTACGCCTGGCGATATATATTGCCATATAAATATAGTCACATGCATGGCAACCAGAGGGCATTTTAAACCAATCCCATAATGCAATGCAATGTGCTTATCCTGCATAATGTACTGTACGAAACATGTGTCAGTACTTAGGAATAAAAAGTGTTCCCTAAGTTTAAAGGTCTAAGATAGCCTCGTCCCAGGGACCCCAGATTTTACCGGAAGTACATGTAGTTAAGTGCATTAGAAACCAAATCTCACCAAAACTCAATAAAAAGGAAAAATCATCAGCCACCGAAACTCACTAAATCTCACTGTGAGTTTGAGTGAGTTTTAGAATGCAAGTCCATATATTATAGGGTGTAGGTTTTACATATTGGGCACCAAGACTCACTAAATCTCACCAGTAAAATGGTACATTTACCACTATAGCTCACTAAAACTCACTGCTGTAAATAGTAATTACAACTAAACATACTCTCACTTCTTTCTCCCTCCTTTTCTTACAACTTTTCATAGGCTACTAGAACTCACTAAAACTCACTATCTAAAAAGTAGTAAAAGTCTCTTTTCAACTGAAGCTCACAAATGCTCACTGACTTTACAATATTTGTTAAAATCCAAGCTCATCTAAAACTCACTTTCAACAACACTGAGATTTAGTGAGTCTTAATGGGGTATAGGTTTTTAAAGTAGCCGATGCTTTGTGGGCTCAAATGAGGTCATAAAGTTCAGGTTAAGAATAGGTTTTTTGTGGATCACATTATTGAGGTGCAAATTTCCCAAAACTGGTGCCTTTGGGTGATTGACTCAATACCCCTCTGCTATGCAACATCAGATTGTAACATTAAGCATTTTACAGGTTACTATATTTGAGTAATAATTTCTCGGCTGGCTACGCTCTCGTGCTTGTTGCGTGAGCTGCGTCTACGTGCGACCCCAGTGGTAGGGGTCTGTTTTTGGCTGTGGAGCGGCGTACCTAGTAACTTGGTCAAGAAATTATTACTCCAACGTATACAAGGTTTGGATCTAGACTACTTTGTAGTGCTTAAAGGTACCATGGGCAGCCTTTTTATCTTTGCCAACTGAATAAATGCTTGAATAATATCAGAAAGAGGTCCGACAACCCAAATTTTATTTTTGGAAGGCCCAAATAGCCCCACTGGGCATAATTTAAGTGATAATTTAAAATTAGTTCAAAGGGTGGAATCTCGGATGAAGAAGGAATTCTTTTTCAGAAAAATGACTTGGGAAGTAGTGGGGGGAGGATCTGGCCATTTTTTGACAGATGAGACCTCCAGTCACAAGACATTCAAGCCTGAGTCAACGTCCTTTGTTATGATAATATTAGGTGATAATCGATCGGGACGTCACGACCTTCGTGAGCTTGGGAAGTAACAGGCCAGTCACTGACAGCATGGTGCGAGTGCGCATTTCAAGTCTTGGAATTGTCAGGTCTTGTTGTTGTAGTAGATTTTTGACTGAACTACGGGACATGTGTTTAGAACCTAAGTACAGCATAGGCATATTCCAATAAATTATGAAATCGATTCCGACACCTTTAATAAGGAAAAAAAGCAACAACAAAGTCAAGAAACGTATGGTGTGTTCGCGACGGGGAAAGGATTATGATACTGACCTATGGAACAGATGGCTATTAGGCCGGATAGGCGTTAGAAGAATCCTGAGAAAAAATGAAAAAAAAAAAAGTGTAGAACCTACTGTAGATAGTTGATGATTGAAGCTTCCATTCCGTTTTATTTAAAAATGTGATATACCGCCTACGCATAACCCTAAGTTGCGCATGTGTTCTGTTTAGAGGGGTGGCTATATTTATCCGCTAATAGAAAGATTAAAACAAGAACTTACCTAGTCGTAGTAGTTTGATCTCTATTATGAAGTAATGGTGAACGAAGAGATAACGGAGATACGGCGCCTGAGCATGCGCGTCAGATTTTAAAAACCATATGAGAGCCGAGTGTGAGTAATGTGAACAATAACTTGCCACATAAGTCTCAACTCATAGGGAGGGAGAGGTGGGCAGGTTATTCTTCGTCACCAGTACTTCATGAAATAGAGATCAAACTACGATAGGTAAGTTCTTGTTTAATCTTTCTATTCATTTCGTTAATACAAGAAGAGATCCCCTGAGATGTTTAAAGCCACTCTGCTCTCATATGATTATCATAAAACACACTAATACATGGTAGTGTATATTATCACTCGGTACAGAACTTTAACAGTACAGTTAAGAATTCTAACAATCTTTAATTATGAAATATGTCAATACTTGTTTTCGTACTACATGGGAGTTTGTCTTGTTTGTGCCACTGTAATGTCTTGCACTAAATCAGATTTAAATTGTACTCAAATTTAACTTATCAGTTTGAGGTTCAACTGAACTGGTTTCATCACTTAATTGAGCGTACATGTAGATCAATGCATCATTACAGGAGAGTGTCTTTCCCTTTTTTGTTTTGTTTTATCTACTCGTCCCATCTGAATTTAGAATGGTATGATCAAAAATCCACTACTCTAGTAAAACGCACAACTGTCCAAATTTAAAACTCCCAATTGGTTCAACAGGTTGAGAGGTTGCATAAACTTTAAATGTAAATGTAATCATCGGACTATTAAATTGTCATAACTAGTAACTCTAAATCTCCCAGTTGTAGAGCATTAAGTGATGCCAACGGGTCACATTCTTTACTTGTAAACTTTTTGTGTATGTATACACCAGCAATGTTTTTGCATAGGGGTTGTTCCGTAAATTAGGGGCCAACTTGTGACATTTGAGAGAAAAAAGGACAACAAAAAATTTAAGGAGGTATCTCAATAATTCTTGAATAAATATTGATAATACCATTCCTCGTTAAAATAACGATCCAAATTAGTCAAAAGTACTTAAAAAAAAATTAAAAAATATTGCAAAAAAAACTGCATTACCGGTTACCGTGTAAATGGGACACCAAACCAATTTTCTGATTTTTTTTTAAAGATAGTTTAATTACTATATGTATATGTGTATAGTTATATGTTACATTTTGGTTATTTGAGGGGGCACAATAAGATAATAGGACAAACGGTCATGCCTGCATATAAACAATGTTTTTCAGGCACAAGCGTAGCGGGACACCATTTGGTCCCGTTTACACGGGGAACACAAGATCACAACAGGATAGTTTCAAAAATTTAAAAGGTTTTAGATCCACTGTCTTAAAATCTTTGCATGATATAGCATTAATTACGTATGCAAGCAATTTCAATGAACTTTAGCATGTCAACTTACATTCTGTTTCTCAGAAAAACCATTGGTTCCATAGTAAACGTGAAAGCGGGACACCAAAAATTGTGGGGTTTTATTTACACGGGAAATCAATGACTGGCATGATTATAACATGATCGGTAATTACCAAACAGTCAGATTTATTATGTATGAAAGCTTAATGGTTTGCTTTATTATAAATCAGAACAAATACCATATATTTTTAAGGTTTTGGATGCACATTAAAACAAGAACACAATGTTAGTCTTTTTTATTTCATGGTCAAGGCTTGTTGTCCATTTAACGGCGAAAGCCCACCTTAAGTTTATCACATACACATTAAAAGGTAATGAGATTCAATGTTCTATTATAGAATCTGGAAAAATTAGATGCAAAGTGCTGTAAAATTTAAATGGAATTTTATAAAGTTGAATACATATCTCATTGTTAAAATTTAAATAACAAAATGTCACATAGTAATACGGGACACCAAGGTCTACTGGCACCCTAATTAACGGAAACACCCATATT